>PVIC010034167.1:0-19733 GCA_004025085.1 Thryonomys swinderianus
GAGGAGGAGGAGGAGGAGGAGGAGGAGGAGGAGGAGGAGGAGGAGGAAGAGGAAGAGGATCAGTCTAATGGTACTTTCCTAACTTAAAACTCTAGTATCCATTGTGCAGTATTTCCCAAATTTGTATGATATGTGTTGTACTATTAACCTAACATTTCCTATTAGCACACTTCACATTTCTTGTGCCTTTTAATGCATAATAAAATAATCAAATGGCTAATAAATTTTAAAATCTTCATTGATGTAACTACTCTTTGAAAAACTATATGCTAGAATGATCTTATATGAATGTCAATGTTAAATAATACATTTTCAAGCATTATTCAGGAATTTCATTCAAGGATAGGAAAACAAAAACTTCCAGGGCCAGATATATAGATTAGATAGATAGATAGATATCTAGAGGGCCTTCACAACTAAGTTTTTACATGCATTTGTTTAACAGATATCTCCTGAGTACAAGGTCTATATAGTGTTCCTTATATACCATACAAGTCTCTGGAGGTGAAGATGATAAAGACAGATCCTCCTTTTACTGAATCCATAGTCCAGTGGAACAACAGTAATTCAACAAGAAATCTCCAAGTAGTTATTTAATTTCAACTGTAATATGTCCTGCAAAGGACTTGTACTTCTACATATTTTCTGGCCATCTCATCAAATATATATTATGGACACACCAACCTGACCATTTTCATAGAAATTTAAACTATGACTGTAGGTTATTTTACCCTTTTCTTATTGAATAGCTAGCTTGGTGTCTCCTTCCCTTGAATCTGGGATGGAATTAAAAACTCAATCTTAACTAATAGAATGCAACAACTAATCAGGGTTAGTCTAAGCTTACTGGCCACTTCTTTTTCATGACAAATATCCAAGAACATACTGGTTTAAAACAACTAAAATATATACCATTCAACTTCTATGGGTTAGGAACTTGGGAGTGGCAGTTTCAGGACTTTCAACAGGATTCCATGAGGACATTAGCTAAGGCTGTTGTCATCTGAAGCCTGGACTGAGCAGGAAGATGATTTCCAAGGTGGCTCACTGCATAGCTGCTGACAGAAGTTTTCTATTCCTTACTTACTCATAACATAGGGCTCAGCTCTTTGCCATGCATATCTCTCAAAAAAGTTGCTTGAAGGTCTTAGCATCTGGCTTCCCCTGGAGTAATTCAAGAAAAGAGTCATGCCGGCCTGGTGGAATATGCCTGTAATCCCAGCACTCAGGAGGCTGAGGGAGGAGGATGTTGGGAGTTTGAGGCCAGCCTCAGCTATAAAATGAGTTCAATGCCAGGCTGAACTACATAGATAGACCCTGTCTCAAAAAATAAAAACTGAGAGGGAGCAAAAGGAAACCAGAATGCCTTTGTATCTTAAACTTGAAATCAAGCAACTTCACTCCATGGTACTCTACTAATTAAAAACGGGTCATTAAGTCAATCTATATTGAAGAAGGGAATTAGGCTGTACATGTCAAAAGAAAGAGGATCAAAGTATTTGTAGACCTAATTTAATAGCACCAGACCAGTGTGATCCAGCTTCCTGCCAGTTTGCTGACCAGGCAAAAGTTGCCTACAACACTTTCTACCTTAACTGCCATGTAAAATGTTCAAACACTCCACAGCTACCACACTGCGAGAAAGCCCTGCTCCATGGTCAGGCAATGGGAGGGTGTGACATTTGACATCTTAGCTTACATTCTGCCCACAGTCAACATCAACCACAAGAAACCTGAGTGCAAAGGAATGAATTTGTGCCTCCCTCCCAAATTCATATGTCGAAACCTAATCATCTGTGTGAGGGAGTATTTGGTGATGTGGCTTTTGAAGATGAATGTGACTAGTGCCCTCGTAGGCAGGGCCACGGAGAGAACCTTCACCCCTTCTGCATGTGAAGTTACTACCAAAAGGTGGCTGTTGAAGTATTCCCTCACTGAACATTGAGTCTATCAGGGACTGGATCTCGACTTCCCAGCCTCCAAAACAATGAAGAGTAAGTTTCTATTGTTTATAAGCCACCTGGTCCATGGTGCGCTTTTAAATGACCAAAATGGACAATAGTGAGAAAAGATGCTCTAGTGTTGGGTCCCAAAATCTCCATGCCATCAGAAGCACAACAGAATGAAATCAACAAAGGCATTTTATTATTCCACTGCATGCAGAGGAGGTCCACCATAGCAAACAGGAGACCCCGATCTGTCGCAACACACATTTTATGAGCAATGTTTAGGTCACACACACGCAGGGACATTTCTTTCCATGACTGGTTACAACAGGGGTGGGATTGTACTTTTCATTTACTGTTGGGGGAGGAAGCTGAACAGAAGGTTGGGAGGTTACAATTTATCACACACAGGTGTGCTGGGAGTTAACAGAGATCTTCTGAGTGGGGGGGTCACTTAACCCCCCAATTAATTACAAAGCAACAGAGGAAGCAGGCTCCACCGGGTAAACAAACAGCTATCAAAGGCTACTATCTTTACAGTTCTATCTCTGTAACATAGTGTGAGGGAGGGCCGCCCGTTTGGGTCCTGACTATCACCATTAGGTTTGCGGTGGCATTCCTGCAGTCCGGTTTCCCATGACAGGAGATGACTCAAGCCCTGCTGTTGAGGCATATAGACCTTCCTTCTCCCACTCATTGAATCTTTCCAGCTACCAGACACAAATCACACCTGATTCTAAGACTAGACTTCTCAGTGTAACCCAGCAGGGACCTGGAGCAGCAGAGTGGTCACTTACAGAGGATGTTCAGCACCAGGGTGGACTCTGTTGTGCTGAGTTTGAGCAACATGGCTTTGGACAATCTTTAAATTAGGGAAACAAGACTAAGTAAGTACTGTCTTGAGGACTAAGTGGAGTAATATAAAGTTCTTACCACATAATCTGTCCTAAGTACTGTTTTTCTTCTCATGTGTATTTCTGTTCTCATGAAATCTGCTCCTCTTCCAGAGCTTCTTGGATGAGTTCCTGTTCTGAAAATCCTAAGTCACCACCCAGGCTCAAAAGTAAAATAACACCAACCAAAACTTGTCAACTCCTCCTTCTATTTCACCAAGTCTTTCATAATTGTACGTCAAGGCCTATTAATTTGACTTCCATAGTTTCTGTTATCCTCCTACCATCAAAGCCAATTAAAGAATGGGCAAGAGGAAATTCCCTTGAGACACCTCTGAAGTGGAAAGTAAACACCACCTGGTACCACCGGCAGGACTGAAGAACTAATGTTTGCCAGAAGCAGAGCATGAACATTGCTGGAAGGAATAGTTGGATCAGAAGGAGAGATGTGATCACGTGGTACATTCTTATCAAAAATTATGAGTGGAAATGTTATATATAACTTCTACCTCTTAGGCTTGAAGAGAATTACATGTCTGGACAAGTATTTTCTCTCCTGCCTGTGATCTGATACACGAATGTTCCTGAACCTGACCAAAGTCAGAAAGAAGAAATACATTAAGAGACAATAGAATAATAAAATGACAGGAACCTGGTTTCCCATGTAACTTTATGAAACAGTTTGCTTAATATGCCTGACAAGCCAGATTATGTGTGAGAGAGATGTCAACTTCTCTCTTGAGTTTTGAAGTCTGTTATATCAGCTTAGTTACTTGCAGAGTGACTCCAGGTGCCTATGTCCTGTTCATTATATTGGCTCAGGCAAGCTGGGCAGGGGGCGTGGCTGGGGACAGACACATCACTTTCTCAGATGCTGTGCAGATGGATTCAAGATGGCAGAATAGAAACTGTCTGCACATCTATAGACACAGCACGAAATAGCCACCATGGCATCTTCAGCTTAGAAAGAAACAAGAGAGTTACCAATACTTCCAGCTCCCACAGAGGCCCAGAGTGGCCAAGAGACTGGCTTTTCCAATCTGTGTGGATAGCCACCTAAATCAGTCAAGAATAGGAAAATTCAAGATGTATGGTGTGAAAAAATAATGATCCTTCTAAGGTATAATAAGCACTTCTCACGGTCTGACTTGCTCCACCAACTCCATTTCTTAGTTGTGTTAGTGTATTATTTGCCCATTTTACAGATAAGAGAAAATAATTTCAAAGAGGTTCATTAAAGTAGCCAAGGCCTTTTTGAGTGAGCAGTAGGGCCAGGTTTCCAACCAAAACCATCTGGTCTAAAGCCCAGACTCTTAATTAAGCAATTTATTTTCAAAGATAAATGCAATTTGAGATTTATTTGCTTCAAAGATGCTATTATTTGAACTTGGATTATCTATAAAGGATCAGTATTTCATATATTTTATGTCCAATATAAATACATTGAAGTGCATGAAGTGTAAGGCTCACATTTTCTCCAACTGAACAAACACATACAAACCAACACTAAGAATAAAAATATATGCAAAACTCCAGAAGTTCCCCCAGTGTCACACTTCCTGTCATTAATCCCACCTCTGCTATGACAGAAGCAGCCCCCTATTCTGAAGTTCATAAACTAGAGACCAATTCTTACAAACTTCAGTTTGTATTAGCTCATGAACGTGGAAGTTCTCAGTTTTTAACAACTATTTTATTGTAGAGAAGAAGTAAAAGTTCCACATAATCAACTTTGCATTTTCCTCTTTCTCCAGGGATTTTTCAAGTCAACTAATCATGAAAACAATGTACTCAATTATAAGTGAGCAGTTGTGCTTAGCAGGGAGTTAGAGAAACAAATTAAATAATCATGCCTGTACCTCCTAAAATGGGCAAAAAGACAATATTGGGTGCCCATGCCCTGTTCAACTTTGGAAACTATAAGGTGCTAAATGATAGCCATTTTGGATTTAACTGGCATTTCAGGTTCTAATAAGGTAGGATTAGTAAATCAAGGTATCTGGACTAAATACCTTGACAAGGACTCCTGGATCACCTGAGGAAAGCTGGATTAATGAATAAGTTCAGAGCTGGTTTAAAATCAACATTTTATTCGGCCTATTTAGAGCTGATGATAAATTCTTAAAACAAAAAATGCTTTTTGTCTTTTCCAAAAATTCTGGGTTATCATTGTTTAGAAGCAGCTTAGAAGTAGGCACCAATTATCTGAGGGTGTATTAGTAAACCTCTGGCTAGAGGTGTTCATATGGAGTAGCTGTGTGTGTGTGATGGTAAGAATATGTGTCCATAGAAAAGTACAGATTTTTATGAACAGGCATATAATTTTCACATTTAAAGAATATCTTTTGCTCCATACTCAGTTTTTAAAAGTTTTGTTCAACTAGTCCTTCCTTCTCAGAAGAGGGAGACCACGTTATTTTTGTTCATTATTTCTGAAAAGATCAGATCTGTTTGTCCCCCAAACCCAGTCTCCACCTTCCTCTGTGCCCTAGGAGGCCAGTGCCATCTTCTAGCTCCCTTACTTTCTGGCTTCTCGGGGATTTTTGTGGTACATTATCCCATGGTAGAAGGCTGAAGGACAAAAGAAGGAAACTACAGAGAAAGAGAGGACTTTCCACTACTCCCCTTCATAACTCAAGTCACCTTACTGCATTTAGGAGGGCAGTGCCCCTATCACTAGTGTTTTCACATTTTAATATCATCACAATGGCAGTTAAGTTCCACATGAGTTTTGGAGGCAACATCAAGAATCGCAACACCTCCCATAAGGTGAAATAAAGCAAAGCGAAATACAAGTAGCTGGAGAGAGAGAGAATGAAGATAGGAGCCCTCCATTCTACCACTAAAGCAACCATGAAAGAGAAGGGATCGGAATGAGAGTTATGAGGGGTTTCTCTAGGTAGAGTCATGAGGTTTCTTGGACTAGAGATGAAGAAATGAAGGAAAATGGTGTCAGAGAAAGAAATGTCTTTGAATTAATTTTTAAAAATAGAAGTAAGATGAGAAAAAAATAAAAGAGAATAGGAAAAGAACTGGGATTGAAGTCAGCACTAGCAAAGAATGGTGCTATTTTGCTAACCATCTGCTAAGTGAGCCAGGGATAGTGTATATGCCACTAGATGGCAGGTATGATTCTAGAAAACTGAAGCTCTTGCAAAACTCCGCAATTGGCCTTCCTGATGTTTTTCAGCAGTTTACCCACTATTTGAAATTCTAGTTTCAATATTCCGCTATGATGCATGTTAATACCAAATGCAGTTTTTCAGCCACTCGTTACAATTGATCAAAATTTTAGCCTCAAAAAGTAACTGTCACTGAAGTTACTGGTGTGTGATTTTCCTCCTATTGTTTAGTAATTTACACACAGAGCTTACTTTTTTCTCTCCTTAGTAACTTAACATCTCTGCTTTAAAAGTGTCATTCCACACTGTGTAGAACAAGTCTTGGATCAGAAACAATTGGCCATCTGGGATTTTCTTTTGTGTCATTTTGGTTTTCTTGGTGGGTAGCTTCAGACAAAGCTTTCTAACATTTTCCTTTCCATGCAAGATTAAAATTGAATAAACCATGTTAGATCATAGTGGTATGATGCTATATTTGATAGCTATTTCTTTTGTAGGTTCGTTCATTTGGTCTGGTATGCAAATAAGGGTAAATTTGTTTAGTGATAGGTATAAACATACTAACTTTTTCTTTTTTTTTTTTTGAGACAGGGTCTTGCTTTGTAGTTCAGGCTGGCCCTGAGCTCACTATGGTGCCCAGGCAAGCCTTGAACTCAGCAATCCTCCTGCCTCTGCCTCCCGAGTGCTGGGATGACAGGCATGAGCCACCAAGCCTGGCATCTGTGGTACGAGGTACTGATTGCCAGTGGGCGTACCACGCCCAGTATTGTTGCATGTGGTTACCAGGGATTGAACCAGGGATCTTGAGCTTGCGAGGCAGGCGCCCGAACCACCAAGCCAAATCTCCGGCCCCAACATACTAACTTTTTAAAACATTTTACAAAAGGGACTAGATTGAGAATACTGTGTTTACATGGATGCATACAATGAAAAATAATCAAAATGGTGTGCCAGCACCAGTTTTTTTTTTTTTTTTTTTTTTTTTTTTTTTTTTTTTGCGGTACCAGGGATAAAACTCAGGTCCTTGTACATTCAAGGTTGGCACGGCACCACTTGAGCTAAATCCCCAGCCCTACCAGTACCAGCTTTAAACTTTCATAGCCATACATTTATAAATAAACCATAAATGGTTTATGCTAATATTTCCAACTAAAGGAGGACAACCAGATACGACCTTTTAAATTTAAAACTAATAGTATGGACTTTAAAAGAATGAAAGACTATATGCTTATATGCTAACAACAGTTATCCCAGTCAAGTCAGAGGGACCCATCTCTTTGAATAAGATCATCTCTAGTCCCCAGAGTTTTTCCTGTAGTTTCTGCCAAGATCTGCTGCTGTGTTAGAGAAGGGGTTGCTAAACTCTGAATAGCTCCACTAACCTAGGGAACTGAGTGTTTCGAGGTTAATTTGAGAGGAGAAGGTAAAGATGATTCTCTGGCTCTCATCCAGAGAGGAAGTGAATTGTTGGGGGGTGGACAGCAAGGGAGGCCAGTGTCTGTGTGAGCCCATATTTCAGTGTGAAAGAATTTGGGGTAAATCCAAAAAAAGGAAAAACTCATTCTTGACCAGAATCAGTTCAATATGGGGGATAGGTTGGTCTACGAGGGTGGTAGGATTTTCCCTGTGTCCTCTGTTGCCCACACTCTGTGTCTTTGTCAAGAATTTCCTTGGTATTTTTCACCCTCTTTCTGTGTTTAGTCTTAAACCTCAATATAAAAGATGATTCACTAAATTTCAAACAAACTCAAATTTGTATTATTTTTGTCTTTTTTAATAC
Source organism: Thryonomys swinderianus (assembly GCA_004025085.1). NCBI lineage: Eukaryota > Metazoa > Chordata > Mammalia > Rodentia > Thryonomyidae > Thryonomys > Thryonomys swinderianus. The sequence continues at coordinate 7,742 of PVIC010034167.1, forward strand.
CTGTAGAACATTAGTTCTAGAACCTGCCACTGATAACAAAATTTGTAGATTTTTAATTTTCAATTGAAAAATAATCACCTAGCTGGATGTGGTGGCTCACGCCTGTCATCCCAGCACTCGGGAGGCAGAGACAGGAGGATTGCTGAGTTTGGGGCTTGTGAGCTCAGGGCCAGCCTGAACTACAAAGCAAGACCCTGTCTCAAAAAAAAAATATATATATATATATATATAATCACCTGATTATTTTTCATTGTATGCATACGTGTAAACACAGTGTTCTCTATCTAGTTCCTTTTGTAAAGTGATTAAAAATGGTGAGGCATTTGCATATAACCTAAGCACATCCTCTGCTCCTCTGGTTTACGTGTAATGCCCAGCGCAATGCAAATAGTTATAACACTGTATGTATTGTTTAGGTGATAGTGTTGATGAAAGTCTAAATGTTTAGTAGACACAATTTCTTTTACTGATTATCTTCAATTAAAAGTAGTTGAATCTGTAGATATGGAGCCCACAGATAGGGAGGTCAACTGTAGATATTACATATATATGTATATATAGTATATATATATATATATACTATGTATATATACTTATATATGTATGCATATAAGTATATATGTATAAGTATATATATATGATTGTCTTCATATGTGCAACTATTTGTATATATTTACATGACTTACATAGGCATGCATATAAGATATGACCTTCTAAATTTAAAACTAATAGTATGTGCTTTAAAAGAATGAAAGACTATATGTTTATATGTGAACAACAGTTAGTATTCTTTTGTACATTTTTCTTGTTTTGCGCTGTCTGTGTTTGCCAAGTTGTCTGTAATAATCATACTGTTTTTATAAGTGAAGAAAACTGTAATAGAGTTCAACAACAGAGCTGACCCTCAACGACCTCTTAATGTAACAAGCACTGACTGGGCCAGGATGACGATATATTTGTTTCCCGTCTAAAGTAAGAGATGATACTCGGACAAGTCCTAATGCTGAAGAATCAAACGTGAAGTTTATCTGAACTCACTTGATAACTGAAATGCATACATGGTTAGAGCCTTTGCAGTAAAGCAGCCACTGTAAGTAAATCTGTACATAATAAATAATGAGAGGCCATTTCAACAGCATGGGTGGGGCTGGCTGGCTCTTGGGGCACCCATCAGCATTCCCTTGGGATACTGCTAACTATACAGAGCTCTAAAGCTAACTGTCAGGCCCACCTCTTGCCCTTTAATTGGTCATTGTGCAAAGGAAGCACCTGCCATTCCCCATGTGCTCACCTACCAACAGACTGGAGCCCTTGTTTAACCCCTGGATGTGAAACTCGCTGGTACAAGAAGGAACTGGGAAACAAGAAAGGCACCCTTGTGTGAAATCAGGATTGAGCCATAGCCTGGCTTCCCACAAGCCTTCTCTTGTTTTGGGTGGTGAGACTGTTGAAGGCAGTCTGGGACCGGAAGTTCACTTTCCCTATAGGTAAAGCAAGCACCCAGCCAGGTGGCAGAGTCTGAAGACTGGTCATTTGAACGACTTAATCCAGAGCCTCTTGATAACCAGCCACACACCCCAAACATCCACTTCTGATTTCATAGCCTGGGGGTGTCTGAGCATTTAAAATAGATTACAGTTATTTTCTTAAGAAACACAATTGAAAGTATTCCTTTACTTGCTTCACTCTTCTCTAAAGGTCAGCCAATAGAAGGTAACAGGGTCAAGGACAAAGGAAGACTCACAGCTGTGCATCCAGAGTCCCAGCTGTGTGACCCTGATCATAGCTTCCATTCTCTTAACGTCAGTGATTGCTAAGGTCATATCCAATGCTGGTGGCCAGTAACTCTAGTGAGCTGAAGGATTTGGGAACAGCTTAGAAATACAAGGCTGAGTTTAGAACTCCAAAATCTGCTTTTGGATGAAGCCCTAAGATGCTCAGGGGTGCAGTAAGATCAGGAAGGCAGGCTTGTTCCTGGTACTGCGGGTCTGCTCTTGTGGAACTAATCTAAGCTTCAGCCATTCACCATCAAAGATCACTAATTCATTCACTAAGGTGCAATGTCCGTACCCTAGTTACCTTCCCTATTTAAAAGTTCCAGCATCCCAGCACTGCCCACTGGGAACAAAGTTCCCAGCACAGACCTTTGGAGGACAAGTCACATTCACACCACAGAATGTGCTACAGGTTTCCTTTATGCACTACAAACTCGACAAATGTTGATTCAGGATCTGCTGCATGTCAGGACACTTCTACAATACTGAAGACACAATATTGAAAGCTCTTTTCCCCTCTCCTGCAGAACAGGAGGAAATAACCTACACGGTATAACAGGTTCTCTAGTTGTTAACTGAGTGAAAAGCAGACACCATGCTACTCTGGTGATTTATTCTCCCTTGTTCCCCATTTTAATGAAGCCACCTTAGTTTGAATCATCACCAAAGAAGCAAGGAGGGTGTCGTGGCTTGAATTACATCTCCCTGAAATTCATGTAGAAGTTCTAATCCCCAATACCTCCAAATGTGACCTTGTCTGGATATAGGGTCCTTGGAAATGATCAAATTAAGATGAGGTCATATGGGTGGACTCTAAGTAAATATTATGTCCTTATAAAGGGAGAAAATTTAGACAGAACGACAGATACATTCAAGCGGACCACCATGTAAAGATAGAGATAAGAATCTTGCAAACCAAGAACAAGATTCCCAGCAAACCACCAGAAGTCAGGAGAAAGTCATAGAATAGATTCTCCAGAGGACTCCAACCCGCCAACACCTTCATCTAGGATTTCAGACATCTGTAATGTAATAAATTTCTATTATCTAACAAAAGTGAGTGACACTTTTATAGCCATAAGAATTGGCTATAAGAAACTAGTACACACAGCCTTGATCAAATTGTGCTGCTCTCTTAGTTTAAGGATCCCACAGGTATAAAAAAAAAAAAAAAGAGTATATGGAAAGTGGAGGAGGAATAAGGGTATACTGTGGGCCTCTAACATTCTTGAGTGAGGGTGTCAGAATCTTTTGAAGTGTTACCAACAGTGAAGGGTGTGGGGTTACCATTTGGGGACCAACAGCTCAATCCTCATTGACTGGTTCTAGCTTCACATGTGACCAGTGGCTTTCTTGTCATGTTCTTTGTTCCTCATGGATGTAGCCCTGCCCTGGGTGCTCTAGCACCTCCAATAGGCAACTCCAGGTAGAGTTCTACTCCTTCTCTGTTTTTAAGCTAACTTTTATCTTTCCTTGCATGGTACACTAATTTCCAAATTCCTAATTTCCAAGCATCCCCTTTTAAATGCAAGGTCAGCATTCAAGCTGAAGAAAAATGTAGAGTTTGGGTCAAGATGATGCTGGCAGAAGCCAATCAAAGCAATCACTGACTTGGCCCTCCCTCCTTGTCAAGTACAAATTGGCCCAGTACCACACACCAGTGACAGAAACACCTTGTATTTATGTAACACTTCACAACTGACAGCTTTTTGAAGCATTATCTGATCTTCACAAATAACCTTGTTGGGTGGGCAGGTAAAATTTAGTAATCCTCATTTTATAAAGGAAACAACTAATAAATATGATTAAATGCCTGACCTCTGGTCACACAGCCACGGTGTAGATGTGAGACTCTAATCCAGTGTTTTTTCTCAAGTCTATCTTATGTACTAATGCTGAGATATAAATCTAGTCCAATAATGGCAATCACTTGGCTTCTACACAGTCCTACCATTTCCTGAACTGCAGACAGACATTACTAGTTGATTACAGTGTTGTGCCCAGATTGGCCCTCCGTCTCCTCAACCACACAATTCTCTAGGCAGCTGTTATCAATTAGAATGAAGATAGAAGAAATGAAGGCCATTTCTGAACTGTTCTAACCAAAAGCAGTCCCCACAATAAACTCAGGGTGCAGAGAATTCTTCAAATTAGAAAGCTGATTCGTGACTTAAGAGCTTAATAATTTGTTCTCACATAGTGAAACTTATTTATTTATAACTATCATAACAACCATAACGGCTTATATTTTTAACACTAATTCTATCACACTGATTATACTAAGTCTTGTCCATGTATTTTCCTAAAGCAATAGGTCCTAGCATTTCCATTTTATAGGTGAGGCAGTTGAAGTTTTGAGAATTTAAAAAATTTTCCAGGTGCAAACTGATACTGCCAAAATCCAAGAACTATTCCACTTCACTATTCTCCTCTCAAACATTATTTGTCTACCTTTTTTCAGGGCTGGGGATGGAACCCAGGACCCCCCACAGCCTGGGGAAGCACATTCCCACTGAGATACCCTCAGCCCAACAATAGCTATTTTTCAATTCTTCATGAGGAGAAACATTTGCTACTTCTAAAGCCATGAAATCAGTAACTTGTAAAGAAAACAATAAGTAGAATAGATACTGAAAGTAAAATTACTGAGCCAGACATTTTTGCAGCCCATGCGCTGCTGCTAGTGGTGATGGGTAGAGGGTTTGCAGTATGCACAGAACGTGGACAAGGAAGCTGGCGTCTCCATGCATGTGGGCCCAAGGCTCCACCAGGCAGGAACAGCCAGAAAGCGAGTGGGTGGGGGACTAGCTCTGCTCACAATACCATTCTGATATGGAATTCAGAAAATTCCAAGAATTTGGGCAAGTCTGGGTGGTAGAACATACATCACTGAGCAGTTTGTAACTTTTCCCTCTTAAAATTTATGATTAATGACCACTGTTGGTGGGAATGTAGACTTGTGCAACCATTGTGGAGATTCCTCAGAAAACTAGGGTTGGAGGTCCCATTTGATCCTGCTATTCCCCTGCTAGGGACATACTCAAAAGAATTAAAATAACCATGTTGTAAGGACATATGTACACCCATGCTCATAGCAGCTCAGTTTTTGATAGCCCAATCTTGGAAACAACCCAGATGCCCATCAACTGGAGACTGGATAAAGAAGATGTGTTTTTTTATAAAATGGAATACTATTCTGCCATAAAGAATGACAAGTCTGAGTCAATTATCCGCAAATGGACACACCTTGAGGACACACTAATAAGTGAAATAAACAGGTCCCAGATATGTAAATTCTGTATCTTTTCTCTGGTATGAGAACCTGTAGATGTAAGTGAGTTCTAGAATGTACGATAGATTTTGTGAAATAGGAAATATTTAAAGGGAAAGTGGTAGGGGAAAGTAATGAGGGTAAAGAATAAATATGATTTAAAAAGAAAAAGAAAGCACATTTAAATAGAGAGTGAGGGGTTGTGGGTAGGTAGGGATATGAGTAAAAATGAGAATTAACTCATGTCATATACTGATACAAGTTCCCAATGTTGAGTGTGATTGTGAGCTGTCTAGAAAATGTACCAATAAAGAGTTCAATTTAAAAAAAAGATATATGATGAACGAGCCTCCTTCGTGCTTTTGTCCGTTGCCCTGTATTTGTTAGGAACAGATCTAGTGAAAAGAGGGCTTCTGCTGTTTTGCTACTTTTGCGGGCAAGATGCTCGCTGAAGTGTCCACGTGTCGGTGGTGGAAGCAGAGGCTCCAGCCTCCGATCACTTGTCTCCTGAATGCCAGGTCACAGCAACCGCTGTTCATTTACTTTCTCGGTGCCCACTGCGGCAGGCGCAGCAAAAGCCGGTATGGCAGCAGCGGCAGCAGCATCTTAATCTCAGCCATGACGGGGGCTCCACAGGCACTTCGCTAGTTCCAAAGGCGGCCTCTCCAGTACAGAAGCCCTTGGCGGTCTGGCTCTTCGGTATCACCTAGACAGTGTTTCCTATAAGCTTAATTTAGCATCTGCCCCTTCAGTCTTCTCAATGATTCTAAGCCATACAAATCCTTGAAATAAAATTTTTCTGCACAAAACAACTAGAGTGGATTCTGTTCTGTCCCACTGACCGACATGGGGTACTTAGTCTCCCCTTCAGGGTGGAGCATGAGGTAACATAAGAAAGGTACCCTTGGCTGTGTTACAGTTCATGGGAATCTACTCTTTGGCAAGTTTCTAAAGCTTTTGTCCTGTACCTGGGCTTAATTTCTCTGCTATGAACTGAATTGTGCTTATCTCAAATTTACAATTACCTCTAATTTCCAATGTGACAGTGATGGAACATTTGAAAGATATTTAGAGTTAGTTAAAGTCGTGTGGGTGGAACTTTCATGCCGGTATTAGTAGCTTTAAAGAAGAATGTCTAAAAAGCTTGCTTTCTCTCCCTGACATGTAAGCATGTAGTAAGAGGTGGCTGTCTTCAAGCCAGGAAAGAAACTAGCACTCAACTTCCCAGTCTTGAAGACCGATGGTTGTTTGTATCATCTCCTTTATAGTATTTATTATAGAAACCCATTGTGGGCAAGGCCCTTTTCAGTCCCTTTTTTAGATCAGCAACTCCACTCCTTCCTTCTGCCAGCCTTGGATGCATGTGGATCCTGAACACTGTTGTACAGACCTCCTTGAAGACATCGAAGGGCCCATCTCAACCCTGTTCCAACCGAGCCTCAGCTTCTGGAAACCTGAGCCAGGTGCAGCCGCTCTGCAGACTTGCTGTCTCAGGCAGAGGGGCAGACACATCAGTGTCTGCTGAGACTCTGGGCAGAAGAGCTTAGTGAAAGCCATTTGGCAGTGGTTCACTGGAACAATAGAGAAAGGGCAGGAGGATAACAGAGGCAGTTTTTATTTTGTTGTCCTTCCGAAGCACCAATAATGCCACTCAGTAAAACTCGGAGAGAGCTGAATACAAACAGAGTGCAGTTCTTGCCTTTTAAGTTTTCTGCATTTCCTCTTAGAGTCTTTCAAGTGCTTGAGTGAAACCAAGCAGTTTCATTTTACTACAGGTTTCTGCAAGAAAGTCTCCAAATTCCAGTGCCTGGCTTTATCAGTTTTCCCCTCGAGTTGGAGTGATCCTGCACAGACTTACTGTAATTTCATTTGAAGCCAGTTTTCTCTCATCCAGCTTCATCTTCCAGCACATGAGCTCATGAGTTTTGCATGATTTCAGTATGAAGTCATCAGCTGGCCTCTAGTTTCCTGGAGGGGTTTTAAACTCTCAGGATCCTTTGAATAAACCAGAAGTAAGTCTCAAGATTTGCAATGAAACCTGAAACCCAGAGTTTCTCCCAGGTGCTTTCACATGTGCACATTTATATAGCAAGTCAAGTCTTTCTGTTTGAACACCTTTCATGCTGCTGCTCCTCAGCCTGTCCAGCTTCTGTCTCAGAGAAAGAGGAGCCCAAAAAGAACTCAATGCTAGAGGAGCAAAGTAATCAAAGCTCAGGAAGTCCTAGGGCTTTCTGTTTTCCAAAGAATCATGTACATACATGTAGGAGTTAAGCAACATAGAGTTTCTAGTGGAAGAAGGAAATAAAATTCCACTCTAAGACAACTGCATAAATATATGGATTAAAAAGCATATATTTGAAATATCTATTAATAGAGTCAACATTCTCAAATCCACCCAAAAAGTGTAGGCCTGGAATTCTGGAATGTGCACTGACTGAACATTCCTGACTTTCAAAGTCATAGCCAACGACAAACATTGCATTGTGATATCCAGAGTCTCCATTCTTTTTCATATACCCACGGGTCCTCTCTGAGCAATGATCATGAAGGAGGTTATGAAAATAACATGACAGTCAGGATGATGACAGCTTGAGGTTATAATTCAAATCTTTATAGCATTGGTCCTATGACAAATCTATGTAACTCCATCTACTTTAATTTTAAAAGTATTATTCGGTGTTTACAATGTTGCCAATGCTATTTAAATTCTAGGACATACAGTAGAACTACTGCCCCTCAAATGATTCCTGTTTTCAATGAGTAAGAGCGGGAAATATTGAGCTTGTGAGAGCAACAAAGGAAAAATATCTAAGCCACATTACCACATTCTCTTAAATCTGTAGGCAGTCAACATGGAAAGATCAAAGAAGAAAACAGGTAAGAAAGTAATGAAAGACAAAGTCCTTGAGAGAGTCATTAATGTCTGAATAGGGATTGGAAAATATTTTACCTAATGCTGATGTAGATGACTTTTCTCTAAAAAAAGATAAATCTCAGTACAACTCCCCTGTCTCAAAGGGAGTTTATGAAGTGGTCAAGTGAAAAAGAATAAGAGACTTGATATCATCTCTTGGATAGAAGGAAGCTGTTCCAAGATGTGAAAAGCCCTCAGAGGAGCAGACTGGAAATGGAGTGAAAAAAATTAGAGAGGAAACCAGTGTGGAGGAGTAACCATGACAGAGTGTTAAAATCAAATGTTTAGCGACTAAATCTTTGCTTTCTGTGTTTGGAGAAGATGTGATGAGGAAGAATATAAGAGTCTGGAATAAGAAAAGAAAAAAACTGGTACTGAGATGTATGGGAGAAATGTGAAGATGCAAACACAAATGTAAATTAGCTACTTCTCTAGTCTTAGGCACATTAACAAATCTAAAACTGAATGAATTTCCCTTGCTGTTATCTCCCATATCTGATCACCTTGCTATCTGTTCATTTTTTAAAATGCCCCTTCCATTATCCCACCCACTCAGAAAGGAAATGTCTCTCATCACTGGGTAGAAGAGGGAAATTGTTTCTTATACTTTTAATATGTAGTAGCTGGACCTTCACATTAACCTGAAAAAAAGATTAATAAGAGAAAAAGTTTACTTTTCATGCAATAGATATATACATAGAAGTACTAAATGATGAGTAATTCAAAGGGTAGTGAGATTTGGAGCTTGTTTAGCTAATGTTGTAGGAGGCAAGCAGAGAGATAAGAAGTTCCTATGCAGAAAAGAAATAAGTTTCTTTTGGAACAATAAATAGGTGCGTCAGGAGAACAAATGGGAGATAAGAAAGTTTGTAATGGTGTTTGTTCATACAGATATATGAGTAGGCTAGAAAGACAGGTCTTTCTGTCTTCAGGGCTGTAAAATGCTCCTGGAGAGGTGATCGCTGTAGCTTAGGTCTGGAATACCCTGTGAAAGTTTAAGTGTTAAAGGTTTGGTCCTCAGTTTGGTCCTATTGGAAACTGATAGAAATCTTAAAGATGATGAGGGGTGGTGGCAGAGTTTTGGTCATTGTGGAGGTTATGGTTTGCTAGGTTCTCCCTTCTTCTCCCTGCTCCTCTCTCCCCTCCCCCTTCCCAGTTGCATGAAGCGGGAAGCTGAGCCTATCTCATTCCCTACTATGACCTATCACCTCCCCACAGACCCAGAAGAAACGTGGGTTCCAAGCATCGCTGAAACCTCTGAAACTGTGAGCTACTGCAAACCTTTACTCTTTTTAATTTGTTTACCTCAGATATCTTGTTACAGTGACAGGAAGCTAATTAACCCAGAGCTATGTTAGATTGGCTCTTGGTCTCTCTTTCAGGGAAGACCAGCTCCAAGATGGAATTTATGACTATTCTCACTTCTCAAAAAATTTTGCACTGAATCAAACAAAAGAAGCACCAAGAAGACTTCTTTGTGCCACTGCCAAATCTCAAAAATCTACAGCCTGAAAATAATCTTCCAATCAGTTCTGAGATATTGAGCAAGTCCCATCATCTGCACCTCTGTTTTTCAGACCATGGCCAAATCTTCTAGCACTGTGAGATTCGGAAGGGTCTTAATAATCATTTCCAACCAGAATGTATGCTTTCAGATGAATGAATAAACAAATACAGTATTCTTTTGCTAATACTTATATACAAAAATTATTATCCTTATTAGCAGTTGATTTCTTAACAGAGATAGCTCTCTAGTCCTGACCTACCTTTTGCAATACTTACCTGTACTCCTTTTTATGAGCTTTTCCAGCAGAAGGCTTTTACAAGCATCTCAAATTCAACACATCCTACAACAAACCTATTGTCTTTCCTGCAAACCTGTTTTTCATATATTTTCTAACTCAGGGCATGGCTCATCTCCAACCACCCAGTTCTCCGGGCTATATAGATGTCATTTCTCATTAATGTCCATCTTTCTCACCTCCATAGTGAATCATCAAGTTGATACAACGTCCACAGTATCTGTGGAACAAGCCTTCCTTTTACCTTCATCCTTTCCTGGGTGTCTCAGCAAACTCTTAACTGGTTTCCTATTCCTAGGGTCTTTTTTCTTTCCAGTAGTCACCACATCTTTCAAAATAAGTAAAAAAAATAAAAAAAATTTTAAAAATCTCTGCTCCTAAAGATCCCTCAAGTACAGTATTCCATTGTTCAAACGTTTTCTTTCCTTAAATAGGAAAAGACATTGTTTAGGTCTCACCTAGCATGGACAGTAGACCACCCATGCAGCATCCTTAAGGGTCATAGTACTACACCTGCACCCTAAGTCTGTTCAGGTTACAATCAGCTCCTTTCTCTCCTTTCTCCACTCTGACTCCTCCGCTTCACTCCCAGCTCATGCTCACAATGTGGCTCACTTTACCTCTGATCATTTTAAGGAATTTTAGAATTACTGTGCTTTCTTAACATTTCTTTTCACTAGGCATAAAAACTAAACCTCTGATAATTCTGGCAGACAAAGGAGCCATCAATGTCATTGGTAAAAGATATTTAGGGAGTGTTTTGTGTTTCTCACTAGGCATGATCTCCTCAAAGCTGTGATTTGGCCCTCTTCTTGCTTGCTTACAGCAGCTTTTTTTCTTCTGCCAGAGTTCTGACCCCCTAAGTTCTAGCACATAATATCCAAGAACCCTTGTTTACTAGACAAACAGTGTACCTCTTTCTTGAAGCTGCTCCCATGGTAGTGAAGGTGGACTCACCTTCACTAATCAGTTCCATTAAGATATTTTCCAGAATACAGTGTTGGTTCTCTCCACCAGAGAATTCTGCCATTCCACAAGCCAAAGCTGTCATCTAGATAGCTTTTATGGTAACGTACTCTTTTGGAATATTATTGGGGTCAAATCACATCTCATTACTATTTTTTTAACCAGTTAACATTTTTGGTTCTCTATTGTTGAGAAAAATCATCTTTCAACAGCAAAGACAACAAGAATAGTTAAGGAAATGACCATTGGGAAGAGGGAGGACAATATTAGAGAATCTACATTTTTTTCAATTTGATCTATGTTTGCATATGTCAATATGTATTTAATATTTTCTATCCATGTATGAAAGAAGGGAAACTAAGAAGTATGAGGTCAGAAAAATGTGATATTAGAAAGGTTAAGGCTGGAGATGTAGTTTAGAGGTTCTAGCACCTGTCTAGCAAGAACAAGTTCCCTGGTTCAATCCCTGGTAACCACATACAACAATACTGGGCATGGTGACTCATGCCCACCAGCAATCAGTACCACATACCACAATGCCAGGTGTGGTGGCTCACACCTGTAATCCCAGCACTCAGGAGGCAGAGGCAGGAGGATTGCTGAGTTCCAGGCTTGCCTGAGCTATATAGTGAGCTCAGGGCCAGCCTGAACTACAAAGCGAGACCCTGTCTAAAACAGAAAGCTTAGGGCCGGAGGATTAGCTCAGTGGTTCCTGGGCCTACCGTGCAAGCGCAAGGTCCTGAGTTCAATCCCCAGAAACCACATACAATGCTGGACGTGGAGACTCACGCCCACCAACAATCAACACCACATACCACAGTGCCGGGGGTGGTGGCTCACACCTGTAATCCCAGCACTCGGGAGGCAGAGGCAGGAGGATTGCTGAGTTCGAAGCTTGCCTGGGCTACATAGTGAGCTCAGAGCCAGCCCGAACTAAAAAGCGAGACCCTGTCTCAAAAAAAAAAGCTTAAATGGGCCAGAGATTTAGCTCAGTGGTTCCGGCACCTGCCTCACAAGTGCAAGGTCCTGAGATAGATCCCAATGACCACATAGAATGCTGGGTGTGGCGACTCACACCCACCAGCAATCAACACCACATACCACAGTGCGGGGCGTGGTGTCTCATGCCCATAATCCCAGCACTCGGGAGGCAGAGACAGGAGGTTTGCTGAGTTTGAGGCTTGCCTGGACTACATAGTGAGCTCAGGGCCAGCCTGAACTACAAAGTGAGACCCTGTCTCAAAAAAAAAAAAAAAAAAAAAAA
>PVIC010034168.1:0-19715 GCA_004025085.1 Thryonomys swinderianus
AAAAAAGAAGGGGGGAGGAGGAGGAGGAGGAGGAAGAGGAAAAGGAGGAGAACGGAAAAGGAGGACAACAGCTAGAGCCCTGCATTAAGAAATTGGCATATGCATTTGACCAGAGAAGTGTGGAGTAAGAGGGACGGGGAGAGCCAGAAGGCTGGAAACCCAAGAAAGAGTGGTGCTCTAACTGGAGTGCAGATTCAGTCTGTTGGCAGAACCCCTCTCTTTCCAGAGAGGTCAGTCTTTCCTCTATCCAGTCCTTCCTCTAACTGAATAAAATTTATCCACATTAGAGAACATAATTTGCTGATGCAAAACCTGCTGACTTAAATGCTCATGTCATCTAAAAGTACCCACCAGAAACATCTAGAATAAATATCTGGATACCATGGCACCAGGAAGCAACACATGAAATCAACCATCATAATAAAGTCAGGGAACTTCTACTCTTGGACTCTTTTACGAGTCATTGCTGAACTGTTCCTGAGTTGTCCATGCCAATCACCAGGAGCAGAGTCTGGAGGCCCTGACCCAGAGGGTGGGGCTCAGAGTCACCACAGTGACTCTGGGGAGATTCCAAAGAACACTGCTGCTTTTATTGAGAGTTACATACACTTATATAGAGAACAAGAAAGGGTGTGGCTGCAGTGTGGTTAGCTCTCATTGGTTGGATAGTTTAGCCCAGCCGAAACCTTGTTGTGATGTTATCTTCTAAATTGGCTCTAGGTGTGTGGGGGAGTGCCTTTGAGGAATTCTTGGTGAGGTGATAGATGCAGCACCATCCACTATCCTGGGGGCTCCAGAAAAAGCAGGACACAGCTGCCATCACCTGTGGTTTCTGGAGTCTTATGACCCGTGTGGGAGCCAGCCCACAACCCTTCTGCACCCAGGCGCCACTCGTGGGGACCCAGAGCCCCACTGTGTTCTCCTTGACGCTGGGTGGGGGGCAAGGATGAGTACCTAATATGGTCAGCTCTTGGGTGAGCGTAGGGAGCAGGAGTCACCCTGCCAGCTATAGGTAAGTCTTTATGTACAGGGGAGAGTGTGCTCAATCTCCATCTTCCTTAGGGACTCACATAGCATGCTATGAGAATGAGAGGTACGTGTGGGGTGCTTGACCCAGCCGGGTTTGAACTTCCCCTTCATGCCCAAATGCCGCTTCATGCACCCTGGTTACAACAAAATAATTATCACTTGGTGCTGTCACTCTCACAAAAGCATTCTGCTGATTTCCTTTATAGAGAAGTCAAAAATAAGCTTTGATTACCGAGGACATGAACTCTCCGTAAACCAAATTGTTAACCAGGGCTCATCTACAGAGTCCAAAGAGGGAGTGTCTGCTATAGATTATACACTGTACGCCCACACCTGAGTGGAGTTAAGAAAAGAACAGCAGGTGTTTTGAGGCAGAGGAAGACTCCTCCAAGTACCTCCCCAGTGAGGAAAGCAATCATTTTTGCTTTCACTAAATCCCATACTTTTCTGAAGCAATTTATATATATATTTTTTTGAGACAGGGTCTCACTTTGTAGTTCAGGTTGGCCCTCAGCTCACTATGTAGCCCAGGCAAGCCTCATACTCTGCAGTCCTCCTGCCTCTGCCTCCCGAGTGTTGGGATGACAGGCGTGAGCCACCACACCCGGCACTGTGGTATGTGGTATTGATGGCTGGTGGGCGTGAGTCACCATGTCCAGCATTGTATGTGGTTACCGAGATCGAACTCAGGGCCTTGTGCTTGCAAGGCAGGCGCTGGAACCACTGAGCTAAATCTCCAGCCCTCAATTTATATTTTTTAAAAATGTTAGTTCTTTTTTTTTAAATTGGAAAGCACTCAACTACTGTGAGAAATTAAATATTACTAAAAGTCGTAGCCAGTACTTATTTCCAAAATGTCTTCAAGAGTTCAGCACCAAAATTGCATCTCCTAACGAGTTTCCATTTCCTTTCCTTAAATTGGATGAGCCTGCAGATAGATATATATATATATATATCACATATGTATTTCTTTTATTTAACATAACTATAGTACAGTGTTCTGTACCTCTAAGTTAACATTGCTGAGGCATCTGAAATAACAGATACCATTCCTTCTACCAGGAATAAGTGGAACCTAAATTTCCCATCCTGTTTGGTGGCCATTTCCTTTAGTGTATGTTGGGGAATGAAGTTGAACTCCTGTGTCTTCTGATTTGCTTCCTGCCAACTGTTCTGCATCTCATGCTCTGTCCATGGCTTCTAGCTCTGCTGAGCTATTGCCCCTTAATGGTTTTGTTGTCATTTGAGATAGGGTCTTGCTATGTAATTTAGGCTGGCTTCAAACTCACAATGGAGTGCATGCTGGCCTCGAACTCATGGTGCCCCTTAAGATTAGACAGCACCCTTGTTGGGCCCAGCACAGGAGTAAAATGGAACAGAAGCCTCTTTTTTTTGCCATTTTTGTCCCTTGTCTCTGACTGTACATTATGCATAGATGCCCCATGGCTCTCTTGAACACTGCTGGGTGGTGATCAAAGGAATGAAAATGTAGGTAGGGAGAATATATGAAGGAAATGGAGCCCTACCAAACCAAAGTCTGCTGTTGGTCCACATCAGCTCTTGAGTTTCCTTTCTCCTTCTCTGCTCAGATTTGTTTTTTATCTTTTAAAACTGCCTTCTACTAACTGAGGATCTGTCTCAGTCTAGAAGTTCCTGCTTAACCAGTTTACTTCTTTAAGTTAGATCTAACAAGTCCTACATAATATTTGGTAGCTCCGGTAGCACAGGATTTATAATCCTACAGTCCAGGTGGGAGTGGACACTTAATTCCAATCTCTGAGAGTTTCTAATAGTGTGAGAATTTTCATTCTTCTGGTGTCCAGATGGGGACCTCTGCACACACACACATTCAAGGGTGCATGCATGTGCTGCAATGTCAGGATGAACTTAATTCTCAGAGACAATGAAATCCAAATATATATGGAATTGATATTATTTTTTTTGTTTGTTTGTTTTTTGAGACAGGGTCTTGCTTTGTAGTTCAGGCTGGCCCTGAGCTCACTATGTAGACCAGGCAAGCCTCGAACTCAGCAGTCCTCCTGTCTCTGCCTCCCGAGTGCTGGGCGTGAGCCTCCATGCCCAACACTGTGGTATGTGGTATTGATTGCTGGTGGGCGTGAGTCACCACGCCCAGCATTGTATGTGGTTACCAGGGATCGAACTCAGGACCTTGCACTTGGGAGGCAGGTGCCAGAACCACTGAGCTAACCCTCCGGCCCAATGGAATTGATATTTTTCAAGTTACTCAACACCACACCTCTGTCTACTAAGAATGTCAAATGCTTACATATTACTATATGTTGAACATGGTAGTTATTCTTTATTTTCAACTTCATACTGAGCTCTTGGGCCTCTTGAGCCTAAGAGATTGTGGTTATTAGTGAGCATTTGCTTGCTGGGGGACATCTCTGAGCACACATGGGCCCGGCCTTGGAGCTTCCCTTGTGCTAAGCTAGGCAACATTTAATTTCAAGAAATGTGTTGATGTTCCATTTTATTGGTTAACTGAAGAAATGTGATATAAAAATATACCACCTTCTGCTATTAAAATATAATGGTGGTGGTGGTAATGATGATGCTGAGACTCATTGTACTTTTCTATTTAAGCAGAAAAATGTGAGGCTGTATTGAGGTGGCCCAAAAATTTCATCTGAAACAACTTAGTGTTTTTAGTGTTTCTTTATATAGGGCTATGAGAAAAAAAAATACTTTATGGTAAATTTTTACCCCCTTGAAGGAAAGAATTATATTTATTTGGGGGAAATATCTTGATAAACTGCTTGGAAATGTGAGGTAAAGCATTTAGGAATATATTAGAAGAAGTGAGTAAAGAGGCAAACTTTCCCTCAAATAAATACATGAAATCAGTGGGGAGAATGAGTAGTAGAAAGCAGGGAGGTATAATGGTATAGGAAAGAGAAGTAGAAAGTACTGAGTCAATTTATAAAAATTTGGACCCCAGGCTGACAATGATTATTAAAGGACTGGTTAAAACTAGAGAAGAGTAATGCCCAATTTTTGTTTGCCTGCTAAAGATTTCTCTAGCAACATCTCATCTTCTCTGATAAATGTGTATTTCCAGGAGCTGCCTTACGTGAGGCTTAGCGGCCCCATCCCTGCTTCGCAAGTTCAAGGTCCTGAGTTTGATTCCCGGTACAAAAAAAAAAAAAAAGACAGGCACTAAGGAATGAATACAGATGCAGTCGCAGACACAAAAGACAGAAAGGGAGAATTTAGTAGAAGCTAGAAATTGGCCAGAGGTAGCTAAAGAATAATAGAAACCCCGAGATTTTCTAGATATTCCCAGAAAGACTTTAGATTTCCCACAGAACCTGAGAAGGTAGATGAAAATCATCTTATGCAGATTTTAAGTGGTAGAGTGCTGTAAAATAACATATTGGTTAAAAATCTGGAATTTAGAAGGAACAATAGTGGAAGAGCGATTAAAATGCAAATATAAACAATATAAGTCAAAACAGGTGGTGTGGAGGCCGTGACATTGCTATACATTTGGTCTTAGGTTTATTTGCTTAAATAGATGAAAAATGTACCCAGTTATTTTTCCAACAATTCTCATGAAATTATTATTAATTACACAGGAAAGTAAGTGTGTTCCCTTAAGAATTATAGTTCCCTCACCCTACCCATGTCTTTAAAGATGCAATGAAGCATTATGTTTCATATATAAACTATATAATAGCTCCTTTAGTTTTCACATTAAATTTCACATACATGGTAGTTTTGAATAAAACCAACACTCTAAGAAAATTCTCAATCCATGCACCTATGCGTAGTCTAAATTCTCCTTCGAGCTCCATGAATACATATTTGTAATGTTATTTACTATCTATGTCCTCAGGTAGTCCATGAGAACAGCAAGTTTTTGTTTTATTTATTTCCATAACCAAAACATGAGTTTACTGAATACATGAATAATCTCTGTCTTGCGTATCCTGCCACTCTTTGTTTTATATTCCTAAAAAATATAAGTAAATTATACAGAGAGGTCTTAGTTAATGGAGACTGTTACAAGGCAATCTCAAGTCTTCTGCTGTAGTGTTCAGTTCTTCCATGATCTCTCCTAAGCCATGTCTGGCTCACAGAGTCTTGGTGCCAAGTAGAAATTGTACCTACTAAGCAGCTGAATCTCATGTTGGGATCCCCTTGTCTGTGCTGATGAGATTTGCACTAGAGTTGACAGCTCAGGGAGCCAAATTTGATTTATGTATTGGTACCTAATGGCTTGATCTCTCTTCACTTCTCAAGGTACCCCTTTTGGTGTTCCTCCCTGAATGAGGGCAAACTGGCTTTCTCCACTTGTCCAGCGTGAGATGAGGCCTTCGTAAGACTACTCCTGGCTAAGACACCAATCATTGGTCCAGTCTGTAAAGGGATATAGAAGGATTATCTGTTTGCCCATTTTCTTGGAAAGGACTGCTAATCAGCTGCATAATTGACAAGCTCACTTTCTGAAATAAAAGGACACAACTTTCAACCAGCAAACTTGTGTCCACAGGTGAGAGAAACAAGGATAAATTTCATTACATTTTACCAGTGAGAAGAAACAAAGACTCCATGTGGAATTAACATCCAGAAGGGGCTGCAAACTCACTAGGGACTGCACTAGTACCTCATACTGGAGATGTTCTTCAATTGTCATTTTCATTCTGTGTTCACAGTCCTTACCTTGTGCTGGTCTTAACCCCATTTCCTGGCTCATGAAACTGAAGCCCAGAGAGATCGACCCACCTAAAGTCCCACAACTCTTGCAGAAACAACTGAGGTCTGGAACCCACATATCTTATTTTTTCTTCAGTTTATAACTATTTTATGGCAGTTCTTTTATTTCTAAGAACAATACCACATCGTGAGGGCACTGGAGATGTTGGACTTAGATAATTTAGTATTATTTAATCTACAGATGTATTTTTGTTTTTCAAGCATGGACAATTGCCTACATTGATTGTCACAAGCCTGTTTCAAATACAAGAGTTCATTTGTTCTTATCTCTTTATTGTTCATAAGTATCATGCAGATGGTATTCCAAAGCCAATAGGTTTGTTTTTAAAAAATCATAAGAGAGCAGTACTGTTAACCTTGTTGACATTTATATATTTACAATATGTCATCTTTTCCTTTATTTTAAATTCCTCATATTAGAAAAATCACTACTCACTAAGGTATCCCCCACTTTTAGTTCTTAAGAAGAAAAGTAAAATAAAATATGACTGATGTATGTTTTTGCCAATATTCTCAGTAGTTTCATATGAATGTCTTTTTAACTGAGTACAAAAGCGAATGGACCCAGGAAATGTTTCTACCCTACAGTTTCCAGCTCTTTAAATAATATAAAACATACCCACAGCCCTCATTGTGTGCATACTATATCTTTCTCATTTTGTTCCCTAATCTGTTCATAAGCTATTTTCATATTGTCGGTTTGGCCATTTTTTTCATTTAAAGAGTGATTACTTCTTGCCAAATATAAGATATTGAAAAACTTACCCCAGTGAGGTAGCCATCTATATTCAGCTATAGATTTAGATGGGCAACTTCTTTTTATTTCTGGTTGATTAGAAGGAACATTGTAAAAATTCAGGAGATAATGTTTCCAAAATGCTTCTATGTCTTCTGAAAGAGGAGCTATGCAAACGCAAAGTAATAACAGTGGTGAAGATGTTGCTCATTGTTAATGAGAATGTAAAGAAGAAAGAGCATTGGAGATTTTTAAACAAGTAAGTTAATACTGATAACACTGATAGAAAGAAGAGAAAAAGCAACATTTTCTTATAAATTGCTGAACACTGAGTTTTTATTTTCAGAAAATCATGGTGTCCTTTACTTTTGAATTTGGTATTATGGAAACATTTCATAGTCACTATAGGAGGTAAATTATTTCCTAAGCCATTTGGTAGAGGGTCGTCATTTTAGAGAATGTTTAGGTTACTCAGTAAAACCAACCAACAAATAGACTGGTTCACTTTGCTTTCCTTGAGATAATTTTCACACTTCTGAGGTGCTGAAGGCGTTATTACATAGACATGAATTCAGAGTCTGCTGGGGGGAGGGGACTAAGATTTGCTGAGTACATGTTTCAGTTTGAATGTTTGTGTCTCTTCAAAAGTCATGTATTGAAATTGTAACCATCAGTGTGGCTATATCTGGAGATAAATCCTTTAAAGAAGTAATTAAGGTTAAATGGTACCTAGGGTGAAACCCTGATCTGATAGGATTAGTGTCTATATTAGCTTTTCATTGCTGTGGCAAAATACTTTGGAATCTATGAAGTGATTGCCTGGTCCCTAGGGCCTTCCTTTGAAATATTAGTGGAAGTCTCCATGACCCCCATGACTCTTCTTTTCCACATGCCTGAAAAATCAGCAGCACATGGATGATCTGATCTCCTGCCAGCTTAAGTGTTCATGGCTGCATTAGCCTCCAAGTTCTCAAATAGCTGAGTAGAGTGAAATGAATCCTGGGGAAAAAATTTCCCTGGATGCCTTGTTCAATTAGACGACTCAGGGTCTCTCTGCTCAAGTGAAAAGTTCACAGTTTTATACTTTGGGTCTTGGAGTTGGAGTCTTCGTTAGAATCTTGCTGATTCTTGAGCTATCCTCAAAGCATCTTGCTTTTGGTTCCAGTGCAAAGTATTGTCTTCTTTTTTAATGGTGCTATTCATTATATAAACCTTACATTCTTTGGTCTTGACCTGTACTTTTTAAAAACAATTATACTCCAAGTTTTTCAATTCTTTCCTCTTCTTTTTGTTTCCAATTTTACCATAAATATGATGGGAAAGTAGCTAGCAGTTTTCATGGTATGGCCTTGTGCTCTGCTACCCTGAAATTTGTCTGCCAAATTAAGTAGTCTACCATATTTTAACTCAGCCTCTCATAGTCTCAGAGAATGGACAAAATATAGACAAATTATTTTTCACAATGTAAAACACACAGCCCCTGGATCATTTCCCAAAAGAGTTTTAATTTCATCTGAAACGCCAGTAGCACAGGCTTTATGTTCATATTCCCATGCACATGCTGATCTTCTGAACTCACACCAGAACCACCGGTTAAACTTTATGTACAACATTCTAGGGTCTCTCTAGCTCACTTGTCCAAACTTTTCCATATCACTCCTGCAAACCATTCCCAGCCATATGGTCAGGTAAGTTTGTAGTGTGACAAAATACCTGAGAAAGTAAAACTAAAAGAGCAAACATTTACTTTGGCTCATAATTTCAGAAGTTTCTGTTCATGGCTGGCTGATTTTGAGGGAGAAACACAGTGGAAAGATATTGTGGGGGAGGAAAGTTGCTTAACTCACAATAGCTAAGAAAGAAGATGGGAAGGAGGGAGGGAGAGAGAGAGACAGACAGACAGACAGGAGAGACAAAAGAGAAAGGGAGAAGAAAGCATGCATTTGCTAGGGCCTCCTCCTCTTTTATTCTCTTTGGGTCTTTAGCCTATTGAATTGTGCCTCCTATACCTAGTGTGTCTTTTTACCTCTTAGTTTGTTGTCCTTTATGTCAATCATCTCTCACTTCACAAGCACAGCCAGAGTGATGCTATACTAATTTCCTACGCATTTCTCATTCCAGTCATTTTGACCAAGAACATTAACCATCATAGTGCCCTTATAAGAAAGGTACCAGAGAGCACTGAGTGCCCCCTGGCAGAGGAAAGTGCCTAGCAGAAGGGGGAATAGAGCCCTGACTAGAAGCCACACCTGGGAGAAATGTAATCTTGTACTTTCTTGCTCCTATGCTGTGAACAAGTAAATTTCTGTGTAAAATGTCTGAGGTATGATTTTTGTTGGTGACCACTATAGTGTTCTATTATTAATACTTAACTAGAGTGAAGTGTCTTTAAGAACTTAGAGATTAAGGTAACGTCTTTTCTCCAAGTTAGCAACACTGGACTGAAACATTATAAGAACATCAATAGCTGAGTTACTCTAATTATTTAGCATGTAAGGCACATCAGGCACAAAACAGGCCCTTATAAGCATAAAATTATTTAATCATTCCACAACTTTCTTAGTAGGTCTTTATCTATTTGTGCTTTAAAAAAGTTGCCATAGAGTTTTAGAGGATATAAGTATGTGGTTATGAAGGGAGTCAAATTTAACTTATGTGAAGCTGAACCACAAGTGCTTAACCAGCTTTGTCCACATAATAATTGGTCTATATACATTTAATACCTAAGGACAGGGCCAGAGATTTAGCTCAGTAGTTCTGGTGCCTGCCTAGCAAGCACAAGGTCCTGAGCTCGATCCCTGGTAACCACATACAACAATACTGGACATGGTGACTCATGCCCACCAGCAATCAGTACCACATACCACAATGCCAAGTGTGGTGGCTCACACCTGTAATTCCAGCACTTGGGAGGCAGAGATAGGAGGATCGCTGAGTTTGAGGCTTGCCTGGGCTACATAGTAAGCTCAGGTCCAGCCTGAACTACAAAAAGCAAGACCCTGTCTCAAACAACCAAACAAACAAACAAAAACAAAAACAAAAAACAAAACAAACAAAAATCCCCAAAACCCTAAGGACAGAGCATGGCTATCAGAAGAGTGGTTAGTTAGAAATAAAGTTCAGAAAATTAAATTATTTTGTTTTTGACAGCCACAAAAGCTGTCAGTTTTTCTTGTAACTGCTGGGTGGCTATTTTACTTTTTGTGCAGTGTCACATCAGCTCTTAGATTTGTTGATAACAAGACCAGGCCTCCTTCCACTTTACTTTTTCTATTTTCTACTTCTATTTTCTATTTCCAATTACTTTATGAAATTTTTAAGACCAGGAACTACTATAGTATTTGATTTGAATGTCTTCAGAATTTTTCTCAGTTTGCAGAAATGTTAGGTAGAAAAATAAGTGCTCAATGAATGATGGTTTAACCTCATTAATTTGACAGCCTTCCTGTTAAGGGTTCATTGATTACCTTGGTTACTGCTCATGTCTCTTAATGCTGCCCCTTGCTGGTCTGTAGATGCACTGAATATTTCCAACACTGACTATACTGAATACTTTTTGTTTGTGTAGGCAAAACACAGATAGGAAACAAGCAATTCAATCCTAAGGCTACTAATAAGTTCCATTTCTATCTCTCATTAAAATGTCACAAACTTTAAAAGATTACAAGGAATAACTTTCAGGTTTTTTTAAAAAGTATGTATTTTTATAAATCTGTGTTATCATGAGGTTTTAATTATCAGTCTACACCTTCTAATTGTCCCTTACTTCTCATTTCTTTACTTCCAGTCAGAATACAAGGTATTATAGATATATCCTTATTCAGTCTTCCAAATTAAAAAGATAAAATATTTTATTTTATTCATTAGGCTTTTAAATAAATATAACAATTCTGGTAAGTAATGTGAATTTTTGAAAGAAATAACAGAAAGGTGAAAACAGTCTCAAAAGCGGGAGGATTTTACTATGTCAAGAAAAATTGAAGTTGATCCACACTCATGTTCACGAAAGCATTTGAGTATGAAGACAATCTACACCAACATACAGAGGGTAGTTTAGTCTAAAATACTAACATGACAACGCTTGTGTGATTCACTTTAAAGAAGTAGAGTTTATCAGGCAAGTATTTGGATAAACAGCTTCCTGTTGGCTCTGCCAGTTTATGCTGGTGACATCACATAGATGGAAATTTCCAGACGAAGCACCTGGGTTTTGTGTTGGCTGAACTCACGGATAGAAGAGATTGTACAATGAGGCTTGGTCACTGATAATGCAGGTCTCATACTCCCTTGGCCTGATGTGTATTTCTTTGCAGCAGTGGTGGATGGTTCCTACATATCTTGACCATTTTCTGCTTTAAGTACTTCTCAGAAGGACAAGAGCTTCAGAGTGCTGGTGTGGGAAACACCCCGATGAAGCTGATGTTTCTCAGTGGGATAATCCTGTGCAACAAAAAGCACATCGCAACAGGTCCTGAGTCACTGAACCTCAGTTTCCTGCCATACTACAATATAGGCTCCATTGGGTCATCTCTCTTGAAGGTTACACAATAGAGATTACACAGTGCTGGACACATTGGTGTGTTCCTAAAGGAAACTCTTCTCGCTGTTTATAACCAAGGAGACCACTTTACTTTTGTCGCCTTTACTCTTTGGTTTCTCTGAAATACATGCTCCTTTTGGACTGCATGGCCTATGATGACAAGGTCCACAGGTAGCACAAGACTTGGAACATGGTGGGTCATGAGTGAGTGCTGCAAGTGAAAATCTATCTGCCTGTCTGTATTTCATCTTTCTTCTTACATATTAATCTTTGTTTAACATGAAATTCAATTGTTTTTATCATATTCACAAAACTGTGTAACCATCACCATCTAATCCAAGAAATTTCCTATCATTCCTGAAAGAAACTCTTTCAATTTCTCCCTCTTCCTATTCCTTGGTGGTGAATAACCCATCTCTGTTTCTATTTATTTGCTTTGTCTAGACATTTACTATAAATAGAATCACATAATATGTGACCTTTATATAATAAAGAATCACATAATATGTGAATCACATAATATGTGGCCTAATATCTGTGCCTGGCTTCTTTCATTTTGCAAAATATTTTCAAAGTTTATCCATGTTGTAGATGTCCTAGTATGTCATTGTTAACTGAATAATACTCCTTTGTGTCCATATTCCACATTTTGTTTATTCATTCTTCAATTGGTAGACATTTAGATCATTTCAGCTTTTTGGCTGTTTGAATAATGCTGCCATGAACATGCAGCAGAGTTTGAAAGTTTTAATTTCTCTACATTCTGATCACTTATTATCATCTTCCTTTTTATTATCACCATCTCAGTATCATACTGAATGTGATTTGAAGGGAATGGTTTTTTTGGAGAACAACTTTCCTCTTTAACTAGCAATTTGATTTCCCTTGAGACTATCCTTATTCTTCTGCAATATAGAAAAGAAACTCATGAAATAGTTGATAGTGCTGACTGACACAAAGGCTACAATCATATTCATTTTCTCTGGAAATAACCCTCTCAATTTTAATAAGGTCAGAGAGTTGGTTGATCATAAAGCAATGTGTGGCTCTGAACCTATCAAGTTGGGTGGCTGTGGGAAAGTCCTTACTGCCATTGGGCTCTTAGATATCTTATCTATAAGGTCGGGTAATTCACATTACATGACATATTGGAACATTAGAATAAATTCTTTAAAAGTTTGCATTTAAAATTCATTCTCCTTAAATTAAGACTCAACTAGAAAATAAAACAGAGTTTTAAAAAAATGGCAACCATTTCAAAATTAGCCAACAACAAATGCTGGTGATGTGGAGAAAAAGGATCCCTTCTCCACTGTTGGTGGGAATGTAGGCTAGTACAACCATTATGGAGCTCAGTGTGGAGATTCCTCAAAAAACTAGGATTAGAGGCTCCATTTGACCCTGCTATTCCCCTGCTGAGAATATACACAAAAGAATTACAAGATTCATATCACAGTGACATATGTGCACCCATGTTTATAGCAGCTCAGTTTGTGATAGCTAAATCTTAGAAACAACCCAAATGCCCATCAACTCTAGGCTGGATAAAGAGATGTGGTTTTCTTTTTAATAAAATGGAGTATTACTCTGCCATAAAGAATGATAGATTGAATCATTTATACTCAGATATTTTCTCTGGTATGAGAAACTGAAGTTATAAATGTGTTCTAGAATGCATGATTGAATTGTGAAATAGTAAATATTCAATGGGTAATGGGGTTTAGGGGTAAATAATGAAGAAAGAAAATATTGATGATAGAAAAAGAGAAACAATGCTACATATATAGGGGTGGCGGGAGGTAGGATGGGTAGGGGAGGGGGCAAAATGAGAATTGAGTTGTGTCATATACTGGTACAAATTCTCAATGTGGAGTGTAATTGTGACATGTATATATAATGTACCAATACAAAAATGGCAACCCCAATCACCTTGCCTTATCTTACCTTCCAAGACAGAGTAGCCACTAAGCCAGAACATAGAAAGGTATATTTTTCTTCATGACACTGTTCATCACCGTGATAAGGGCCAGCACTTATTTTCCAGTTAGGGCTTATTTTCAGGGAAGCATGGCAAATGTTTTTTCTTTTAATTTTTTTTCCTTCATACTCATTCTTTTATGGTGGCAACTGATTTTGATGGGAAGGACAGACTTAAAAGCCCTCATTCTAGGAGTACAGTTCATTGGAAACTCCTTCCTAGGTTGAGTGATCAGTTCAAAGACAAGTACATCACTCAAGCCAGGAAATATCCTCAGCCAGAGCTACCAAGGAAGATGCGGCTACTGGGGCTGCTATGCCAAGGGAACGTAGGTCTCATGCTGCAGGTGGTTAACATGCTCACGATGTAGACAGTATTTGTCATAGAGACAGTGAGAAGAATGATATTGTTTGCAATCCAGGGTCCAGATATTGCCCAACCAGATCTACCCCTATATATATATATATTTTTTTTTTTTTTTGAGACATGGTCTTGCTTTGTAGTTCAGGCTGGCCCTGAGCTCACTATGTAGCCCAGGCAAGCCTGGAACTCAGCAATCCTCCTGCCTCTGCCTCCCGAGTGCTGGGATGACAGGCGTGAGCCACCACGCCCAGCACTGTGGTGTGCTGTATTGATTGCTGGTGGGCGTGAGTCACCATCCCCAGCATTAGCATTGTATGTGGTTACCGGGGATTGAACTCAGGACCTTGCGCTTGTGAGGCAGGCGCCAGAACCACCGAGCTAAATCTCTGGCCCCAATACCTACATTTAAAAATTCTTAAAATTTTAATTTTAATTCTTAAAATTCTTGCTCATAACTTATTTTGAGCAGCACCCACTCTTCTCTAAAGATTCTGGGGAGATCTAAAAGAGACATCTGCTCTGAATCGAGAGGTTGCCTACACCTCCCTTCTTGTAGAAGAATGACTCAGAAAAGTCCAGTTTGAGTGTATAAAGTGTTAGGGATGGGGGTACACTACACGGGCTCTTGCATTACTGAAGCTAAGCCACTGGTTTTACAGAGTTCTAAGGTAGAGAGAGAAAAGCAGGAGCAAAAGACATGAGAACTTGGGAAAAGTTAGATGCACACTATTCCCATCATATCCTTGTAGGAAACTGCCAAGCTCTGTCAAGCAACAAAAATGAGTGACTTGTGCTGTAGTCTGGCACACGACCCCCTCACCTGATGACTGTGCCACTGTGGCTGGAAAGTGACCCTCTGCAAAAGGGGTTCTTCCGGCTAGAATTCAGAGAACTGCTCTCTCTGTACTCGCTTCTGTTCATCGGAAGGTCTCTGACTATGACACATGCGCACACATCCCAAGCACGTTGTCTCACTTATCGAATGCTTAATGTGGACACTATGAAACAAAGAAATACAAGTCCATTCTTTAAAGGCAGTAATAATAAGCTAGTCTGCTACTCAACATGCAGAAAGAAGAATAGAATAGGAAATGAAATTGGAAGTCAGAAACTCATTTTGTTTGGGAGGAAAGATGCACTGGTTGCTCCCACTTTATTGATCAGCGTCTTAACCGACACCCCGTTTCAGAGACTGTAGCTTCATATCACAGCCACCCACACTGTTCTGCTCTCTGAAAGCCCTGAATTTTCCATACATGTTTGCTGCATGGCTTTGGATACATTTTCTTAGTTTTCAGAACCTCATTTTTGACATCCATAAAACATGGATGGTATTTAGTTCCTCAGTTTCTTTCATGATATGCTGCAGTAAAATATTTTTATCTGTACCTTAAAATAATAGCCACGTATTTGGAATAATGGATTCATAAACACACTGAAACAACATAATTTGATGGTTGGCCCAGATGTTGGCATGTTTTAGAAATGCTAGTAAGTGGGTAGAGATTGACATTCACTACATGTAACGAGCTCTCATAAAGAATAAAGAGGACAAGAGGAAAGAAAAACAACAGCCAAAGTGTATTTATTAAGCATTATCTTCCCTAAAGATTTAGATTTTCTGATCATGCATTTAATTATACAAATCTCCATATCACATTGGTAACATAGCAAGTGAATCCACTATCATTTACCTGAGCATGGATGGACACCTAAATATAAAGTGAAAATAATACAGTAATCCAAAAGGTATCCTAGTGAATTACTCCCATTTTGTTATATTGTTTAATGGACACAGAAAAAATTAATGTCATGTTAATGGACCATCATTTTATCCTTTATAGACCTTGGACATGGCTAAAAAGTTCATTTGATTTAATGCTGTGTCTCTAGTCATTCTCAAACTTAGTTACTCCTAATTGTCTTTATTTTTATGACAATGACCAAATTTGCTGAAACAGTAAAGAAGCAATTGGAAGCATTTGAAAGTATTTCCTGAGCAAAGCTTATCAGTGTATATGTATAAACTCAAAACTGATGGAGCTTGCTATTTGAGTCTAAAACAATGGCACGCCTGTTTATAGAGCAATCCTCCTGTGAATCAATTATTTTCCTGATTAGATTACACTCATAAAGAAATGAATATAGTGCCCTTTAGAAATGCAATATAGTTATGAAAAAAGCCCACCCTCTCACTGTACATTTTAATGATTAGCAGAGTTATCTCATGGTTTGGATAGAGGCCCAGAAAATGATACAAATGGGATTATATTTTCTTAATCTATTAGGATAATGTACAAGTTGCTTCCGTACTATACCCGACCCCATTGCACTTGGCAGGTATTGCTAGTAGATCCTGAAAGAGTGATATTCCAGAGACAGATATACAGACAGTTTATCATGTGCAGACCCTGTGCCCATCATAGTTTGAAATCTTAGGGAGGTATTGCTGACCAGAAGACAATTCGTATATGCTAGAATTTGATTGATTGTGGGCACCCAGTTAAGAGTCAGTGTGATCAGCATTATGCAAGCATATAAAGGTCATAGCCCTGGTTTAATAAAAGTGGTTGTCATGCACATATACCTGCAAATCTCAAAACTCACATTCCTAAAAGCACTGAAATAGGAAATACTGAATTTAAGATTCATCATAAAAGATGGAAAAAACCAAAAGCGATTTGGAGGAACCACTGTTATTGAGAGCACTTGTTAACCAGCAGCTTAGGTGAATAATCACGGCCCCCAGCAAGTAGAGAGATTGACAGGCCCATAGCAAGTAATTATCCGAGCCACTTTCCAAACAAAAGGTTCAGAACCAAAGCCCACTGCCTGGTCAGAGAGGACCTCAGTATATGACTATCCAACACAGCATTTACTTTTTTTTTGGCTGATACTTAAGGAATAAGAATATAACACTTTTCCTGTCCCTTCTTTTCTCTAAAAAATGTGTCTTTTATGATAGACAATTTATAATTGAATTATGCCCAAATAGAATTGTATTTTGTGTTAGACAGCTCTCCACCTCTATAGCAAAATACCTAGGAGGATCAACTTAAAAGGAGGAGAGATTTATTTTATAGGTTTCAGCACATTCAAGATCTATTCTAAACCATAATAATTTGTCTGTTCACTTTTTGAATATAAAGATAGTTTCAAATAATAGGTTTGGGTATGGACAAAGACAGCACTTTCCCCTTTTATGTTAAACTGCAATGTTTCACTTCTTAAACGTGAAAGTGTTGTCTTGCATTAACATTTTTAAGTGAACAAATGGAGAAAAATTAGCTTCTTTGCAGGAATGAGAATTTATATGAAGTTCTTGAGGGAAGTGTCACTGGAGACTGACTTCATGGAACTATGTTAAATTTAGCAAGCCTACTAAAATTAGCAAACAGGACTTATTTGAGTGGTCTGAAGATAAATGGGTTGGGATCGATTGAACTCACTAATTCTTTAGTAAATATTCATGCAACAACTATCACATGCTTGGCACTGTGTTGGCAGTGGGTCCAAACACAGAGGAAGACACAGTTTCCACATTCATGAAGTTTATAATTTGCAAATTAACAAATGGGCAGGGAGCAGATTTCATCTTTCTTGTCACTGGCACAAAATATCCGACACCCACAATTTAAAGGACAGAGGTTTATTTTGGTTCAATGGTTCAGAAGGTTCAGTCCCTGGTTACCTGGCTCCAGGGCAAAAAATGGCATGATGAGAGGACATGAAAGAGCACAGCTGCTCAATGCATGGCAGTGAGGAGGCTGGGAGAGCAGAGAGACATTCAGATGGGTGGGAGGAAAGAGAGAGAGAGACAGACAGACAGACAGACAGACATAGAGAGTGTTCCCCTCCAGAGGTACACTCCATGCCTCACCTGCTCCAACTGAGACTGAACTTTTAATGGAATATTCAGCGAGTAGCTCATTAGTGGGTTAATCTGAGTGACTGTTGGGCCCCCCATGATCCAATCACTTTGTGAACGTGGCATCCCTGGCGTGTGAAACTTTGAGTGATGTTTTAGATCTAAACCATAACATGTGCCAAGCAATAAGCAGTTCTGGATGTGGTGGGAAGATGAATAGAGAGCACTGGATCTTCACTGAGCTTACAATTTAATGCAAGATGGGTCTGAACATTAGTTGCCCTTCAGATTATGTGTGATTGGGTCTATCAAGAGTTATGGGCCAAAGACTGCAGTGTATGAAGTTCTTTTTAACCATTCTTTGAGCTAACTTTTTATTTTGTGGAGTTTTCCTTTATGAGATATGGATTTTATGAATATTGATTCTGTTAGAAAGGAGCAACGAATGCAGTAGAGAGAACATTTTTATTTAATTTTTGTAGTACTGGAGATTGAATCCACAGTCTTCATACTATGTGTACTGAGTACCTTCCAGACCCCTTTTAATTTTTTTTGTTTCTATGATAAAACCTCACTAAGTTGTTAAATTGCCCAGGCAGAGCTTGTGACTTGTGACCCTCCAGCCTCAGCCTTCCAGAGTGCTGGGATTATAAGGATGGGTGCCTCTGGCTGACTAGAGTTCTTCTTTCTTGAACAAGACATGCATTAGCTCCCTTTGAATAGGATTCCTGAGGTCTTCTTTTGACTATGAACATTCAAATAGAGCTCATTTAATTGGGGATAGTGATGGCTTCCAATGGGCCTGTGATTGTAGGTTGTTGGGATCCTCTGATAGATATTCTGGGGAGCCCTGTAATGTCATAGCCCTGATTCACGTTCTGCATCCACTGCTTATGAGCTATTTCTTGTTCTAGTGCCACCAACAATGCTATGAGTCAATTATCTAGAAATTTTGGAAGTGTCACTAGTGTGAAATTTCTGGAGTCAACTAATTTATTTGTTGGACTTCTCTGGTGCAGAGAAGCAGGGCTACAGATGGTCTCGAGGTACAGTGCAGAATAATGAAAGCTCCAGTGAAGCTCATGCTTTCTGACATCCTTCCCAGTTACATATTCCATTAGCTGTTCCATTCAACATTTCAGTATTTCTGGAAATATGTACAGCCAACTTGGCCAGCTCTTTTCTGGTCCCAAAACGGGGTTGTTAAATTACTACTTCCCAAAGGGTGACTTGGGCTTTCCAGTATGTGTTTGTCCTTTGGATCTCTAACCCTTTCCTAGTTCCATGTTTGTCACGATTTATTTTCTATATATGTTTTTGACCTTCCCTCGGCAGATGGATTTAACATTATCTTTATTGAGAGTGATCGTGACACTGGCTGGAGAGATACAGTTATATTCAGTGTATGTAATATGGAAAGCCAGAGCACTTCTTTAAAGCTGTCATCATACATCACTGTCAGTATTTTGAACCACTAAATTGTTATTAAAAATCCAGGGACAATAACTCATTTAGAGAATACCACCAGAGAAGCAAATACTGTAATGACTGATTGACATTTCGGGAGTAACATCATTCAAGACATGCTAATTTCTTTGCAACTCATTTGCTTGAGTAAGTGTCTATTGCATAAATAAGTTTGATTTCCAAGTCCTTCCTAGCCTTTGTCTTTGCTAACAGATGCTAGGCTGTGGGAAAGAAAATCGGATGAGATGAGATTTGCTCGTAATCTGTATGATTTTGTTGCCATTAAAAAAAAGATTTACTTCACTGGGCATGCCTCCCTTCACTCGGGAGGCAGAGACAGGAGGATTGCTGAGTTTGAGGCTTGCCTGGGCCACATAGTGAGCTCAGGGCCAGCCTGAACTACAAAGCGAGACCCTGTCTCAAAAAAAAAAAAAACAAAACACCCTACTTCATAGCTACAATAAATGGCTTTCTTTACCAGCAAAGGGATCTATATTTTGGTATCATATGATTTCCATATTTTTTTCAAGAAACACATGGCCATTATATGCACTTGAGTTGGCTTGTGCAGCATTTTAGGAGCAGGCAGCTACAGGGAGCATCATCCCAGGAAAAGCCATGGGTGGGAAAACTTTGGTCCTCACTCTGCTACGACAACGCGATCTCCATGACCTTGAACAGGGGATTTAATTTCTCATGGCTACCGGACCCAGCAGCCCCGGGCCCGCCGTGCCCTGAGTCCAGCGGACCGGGGAACTTGCGGCGGACGGACCGGACCCAGCAGCCCCGGGCCCACCGTGCCGTGAGCCCAGCGGACCGGGGAACTTGCGGCGGACGGACCGGACCCAGCAGCCCCGGGCCCGCCGTGCCGTGAGCCCAGCGGACCGGGGAACTTGCGGCGGACGGACCGGACCCAGCAGCCCCGGGCCCGCCGTGCCGTGAGTCCAGCGGACTGGGGAACTTGCGGCGGGCGGACCGGACCGAGCAACTCCGA
>PVIC010034169.1:0-19753 GCA_004025085.1 Thryonomys swinderianus
AAAAATGAATAGTATGTTTTTGTACAAAGTCTTCATATTTTGATCAAAACTCCAAGGCAGTTTGGGTGCATATGCACATGTGGTGATGTTCAGCCTTGGTGCTAACAAGAGCCTGGTAAACAGAAAGGCAAAAGGCGCAGGGACACTGGGGTGCAGGTTATTACTACACAGGCACCATGGAAACAAACCCGCGTCAGAAAGATGTCTGGCTATCTTTCTCCCTTGCCACATTAAAGTTTCATGAAAGTTTTGTTGTGGTTGAAGTAAGGTGAAAGATGAGGAAAGAAAATTTATTTCCACATTGAAAATAGACTTTCTACCTAACTACATAGAGAACAAGCATTGCTTTATAACATAAAAGTCTGTACAAGCTTTGAGGGAAGAAAATAAAAATCCTACGAATTTACTTGAGGAAATGGTCATTATTCTGATGAACACTTTTTCCTGCATTTCATTATATGTGTCATGGACACATATTCATAATTTTTCATCAATAAAATCAGAAGGGAAATTTAAAAATTATTTCACTTTTAAAAATATCTTTGCTTCATTCTCTGTTTGCCTTGCTTATAATTTTTTTTCTGCTTTCTCATTCTCACTGTGATCCCATTAAGTTTTATCAATGCTGTCATTATTTTTCAGTCGTTTCTCCCACTGTTGATAACATAACACATATTAGCACAGTTTTTTTTAATATTTGATGCTGTTTGATTTACAAAATAGGGTCACGTTATACTTGATTATATGCTTGTTTTCCTATTATAAATACGTCATTAAAAAACCCTCCCAAACAGAAATTAAAGATTTATCTCATATTTTATTGTATATTTTACCCTTACCTTAGGTACCTTAAGTCTTTTAATATGACTTTCTAATCTATAGCCAAGAGGTCACTCTGTGATTTTCTCTACCATATTCTCAGGTTCACTCATTTCTTTCTACTCGTGCTTTTACATTTTCAATCTATATTAAAGAAGACTTTATATTTCATTTCCAGAAATGTTCTCTTTATCTCAGTCTTCATTTTAATATTCATAGTGTTTTGTCCTTTCAATAACTTTGACATTTAATCTTCTATTGTTTAAGTATCCTTACTTTATAAATTATTTAGGTTGCTTTTTTGTTGCTATGTTTTTGGAACTGTCAGTGCCTTTGCTTCTCTTTTTTTTTTTTCTTTTTGAGACAGGGTCTCGCTTTGTCGTTCAGGCTGGCCCTGAGCTCACTATGTAGCCCAGGCAAGCCTCGAACTCACCAATCCTCCTGTCTCTGCCTCCCAAGTGCTGGGATGACAGGCGTGAGCCACCACGCCCGGTCTTTGCTTCTCTTTCACTCTTTGTGGTTTGTTTTCTGTGCGTGTAATTAGTTTTCATAGTAAATTATAAAATGCTTAAAAAATTTTTCTGTCCCCATGAGAACTTCCCACTGTTGAATTTTCTCCTCATAGGAAATTCAAATTTGCTTCTGCAAACATCACTTTTTGTCAGCTTTTTGAGTTGGTTTCAGGGTGTTTTGTCTTCTTTTAATTAGATTTGTTGTTCAAAGTCCTTGTCTCTGAATGCAATGTGTAATATCTAATTTCTAGTCACTGATAAGTTCAGATTGTACTCAAGACTGCTATGGAGGAGACTGCGTTACTCACGGCTTTGGCTTTAGGCTTATTTCTTGTAATCTAAGCCTCATATTTAACAAGCAAAGAAAACAAAGTGGAGAAGGAATTGTACTTTATCTAGTTTCATTGGATGATTCTATCTCAAGCATCTAATGTCTTCCTAAATCATTATTATGTAGGAGCAAGAAGTCCATCACTCTTTGGAATAACATCTAATATTTTGTATCAGACAAAGTATTTAATCATTCAGATGGTGAATGGCATTTAGTTTTTCTCATTTTCCTCTCATTGTAAATGTAACTCCAAGTGACATGTCTGTGCATGTAACCTGTAATTTTTTTCCTTGAGAGGACATTTCATTTCAGGAAACAGTATTGTCCTCTTAGAAGGTTTTACATTTTTAAATTGTTTTAGAACATTACTTCACTACATTGTTAAAAGGATATATTCATTTATATTTAACCTCGTGATAGATTACTTAGAGTTGATCTATGCGTCTGAATTCATCAGGCACTCGGTGAAAGAAATGATATGTTTAATTTTTACATAAAATGATTGTAAATAAAATTTAATGGAAAGCCTATGAGTAGAGAAATAATTCTAAAAGCTTTGTGTCTATAGAGCTAGGAGAGTTGAGATTAGAACCATCACCATTTAAACTCAGAAAAGAGGTGATAAATCCTAAATAAAATGAAGTCCATGTATGTGATCCTTTAGGAGCTGGATGAGAGTCCTTAGAAAGCCATCACCTGGAGTAATGGCTACTTGGAGAGATGAGTGCAGTACCCAGGAAATGCTCCAGAAATCAGAAAAAATAAAAGCTACCTTGGAATTTGATGATGGCTGCCTGATAAATTGGCAAAGTCATCTTGAGGAAGGGGGAGTTCATAAGTTTCCATCACTGTTAAGTAGAAAGGCTTCTCTATCCCAACTTGACATATCTTGGTTTAAATTAGTTTTTCCTTCTGAAATTTTGCAGATGACAAAGATCTCCTAAGATCCACAGCCCCATGTTTGCTGCATTTGCAACTTTTCTACTTGTTCTGAAAATACGTTATTTTAGATGTAAATGATCCCATGTTTTTTTTTCATCAGAATAATTTCCTCTCATTTAAAAAAATCAAAATAAAGATAGTCTCCATTTAGTCTTATTTTATTTTAATTGACACAAAATAAATTACAACCATTGGGTTGAAATATATTACATTTAACATAATATATTATTAATTAAATATCTATTGATAATTTATTTTATTTCATGCTGAGCTACATTATTTTGTCTTCATAGCTTTCCTAAATAAAATATGGCTGAATATGTGTAAAGACTAGGGGTGGTATTTAAAACTATAGAAATAATTTCTAATCACTTCAAAATAAATTTTTGTACTGATCATTTACATGATAATAAAAATCCTACTTCTATGTATTTTGTTAAACATTTTTACAAAATATTATGCTAGTCTTTTTTGTAATATATATATGAAATTTCAAAATATGAATATTAATATTTTGTTAATATAGTAGTCTTTTGTATAGTATTAGTATATCCATGAAATTTGAGAAAAATACATTGTAGAATAAGAATATTACATTGAAACAAATCTCTACTAAGTAATTATATCTAAAAAATTATTGACTATTACATTTGTGAGAAAGTGAATTAGAGAATAGTGCTCTTAAATCCAGAGTATTTGTAAAAGCATAATTTTGGAAGAATGTGGTTGTCATAGTTTCTAGTTAGGTTAAATTTTCTGGTTTTACATTTCCTGGGAGGGAAATTGTTCTATCAGTTATTGTTAACTAGGGCTGGGGATGTGCTCAGTGGTGTTGCACCTTCCTGGCATGTGTAAGTTTGATTCCAAGTAATGGAAAAGATATTATCAAGTAATAATTGTAATCATCTACTGCAGATTTC
Organism: Thryonomys swinderianus; assembly: GCA_004025085.1. Classification (NCBI taxonomy): domain Eukaryota; kingdom Metazoa; phylum Chordata; class Mammalia; order Rodentia; family Thryonomyidae; genus Thryonomys; species Thryonomys swinderianus. The sequence continues at coordinate 3,525 of PVIC010034169.1, forward strand.
TTTTCTTCCTGTGCAGAATTTCACTACAAATGGAATTCAGCACATATAAATTCCCTTCTTGTCCCAGAAACAGATAATTGAATATTTGAATCCCCATAATTCTTTTTTATAATTTGCAGATCATTTTTCAAGTATTGTTTTGAATTATAGGTTTTTACATGCATGCTGAAAGAAGATAGAACCCCTTAAATTCTTTCCTCCCTCTTTAAACACAGAATATCAAGAAGGATTTATTTACAAAACATAAAGCAATATATATTGGTTGCATTCATATCAGTGGTAATTATCAGGAAGTGCAGTTGAGCAGGCAAGTTATAATAAGTAGCATCTCTGTCAAGAACTGCAAGAGAAACGACATCAATGCCTAGACTTTCTCACATGTTTGGATGTGATCTGATCTGAGATCATCTTAGCAAAAATTAATATTAAAGTTTAGTATTTACATACAATATACAAACCCAGTATAAAATATTTCATGTGTATTATGCCTTGTAATATCAGCATCCATATTTCTGGGTAGAGATTATTATCATTCCTGAATTTATAAGTCAAAGAAGTAAGGATCTAAAACAATGTAGTGAATTATTATGGCAATGTAGGCCAAAGTATTGTAATCTGAGTCTCGATCTCCACTCTTTTTTGTTGTTGTTGTACCAGGGATTGAACTCGGGCTCTTGGGTGCCCAAGGTTGGCGTGATACCACTTGAGCTAAATCACCAGCCCATTGATCTCCACTCTTTGATGATGTAACTTCATCAGTATTTCATCTTCTTGTTGAAGACCCTCTTCCAGTTCCAAAAACAAGGAGATAAAAAGATAAATATTCCATTAAACTTTAATAAATATTGACTGAACAGCATTTGCCAAACAATCTAAACTGTCTTGAAATGCAAAGGATCGTTTTGTTATTCAATCGTTATTACTATTCTTACTATGTAATTGTACTAGTGTACATAATATATCAGAAAGAATTAAATAACTGAGAAAATTAAGAAAGTACGAGAGATACATTTGAGAGTAGAGATATAATTTTTAAAAATAGGGATCAAGAATTATTTATATTTAAACAAATTTAAATTTAAAAAATCACATTGAATGTATTCTTATCCATCTGCTTCACTGAAAAATCATTTATTAAATATTTTATATTCACCTATTGCTAAGTTTTGTGGATCCCATGGGCAAGCAAACATCAACAGAATCTCTATCCTCATAACAGTTTCTAAAATGAATTAAATAGTTATAAGTAAATAGGAAATAAGAATCTAGCGATGTTTCAAAGAGAGAGTGTTACAGCTCTGAGAATTTGGAATTGTGACATTTATAAGCTCTTTGGCAATATAGGGATAGAGAAAATTCCTCTATGCTATAGGTGATTGAGGTAAGACTTGAATCTAAATAGAATATAACTAAGCAAAGAGAAATGCATAACATGTACATGTCAGTTATGTGCTCTCCGTGAGTAGTTAATGGTACTTACAAAGTTTAGGCTTGAACAGTGTGAGTCGGTTAGAAATAACAAAAGCCAGTTTGGCCGGAACATGGAAGGTGATGCAGATTGTTGCTACAAGATGCAAGAGTGTGGAAATCACTACAGCTAGCAGAGCTGTTAATGTATTACCATAAAATTATGCAGTCCATTTCCATTTACAAATGTACAATTCGCACATTGTCCATAAAGACAACTAGAAAGGAATATCATGATAACTGAATGTGTCACTTAGAAATTCAAGGGATTCCTCAAATCCTTCAACCAGTAAGACAAGGTAGAATTCCAGGCCAAGATAAATTTTTCTAAGCTTGAGTTAAAGATTAAATTTGATTGAATACCTTATGGGTTTTGGCTCCCTTTGCTTTTAGGTAATAACTACCACTATGTCCTCAAAGCATACAATTGACATACAAATACAGTAGTAGGATGTTTAGTTTGAACTAGTGGTAAGATTTCTTACTGTGGTCATTTTACCCAATTATTCTCACTTAGTAATAAGCTTTGCAGAATAGAAACATAACACATTTATATGTCTACATTCAGAATAAAGGTTTTTGGAGTGAGTTTTTTCATTTTCATTTTCACAGCATTTTTTTTTTTTTTTTTTTTTTTTTTTTTTTTTTTTTTTTTTTTTTTTTTTTTTTTTTTTTTTTTTTTTTTTTTTTTTTGCTTTTTGGAGACGGTCTCGCTTTGTAGTTCAGGCTGGCCCTGAGCTCACTATGGTGCCCAGGCAAGCCTCCAACTCAGCAATCCTCCCATCTCTGCCTCCCGAGTGCTGGGATTACAGGCGTTGAGCCACCACGACCGGCATTTCATTTTCACAGCATTTTATCTTACTTTGAAATATTTGTGACACAGGAAGTATGATTATTTTCCCTTTGTTCCTCTACCTCCCACTTTTCCTTTCCCTTTGGACCTTTTCAATAAATTTAACTTAAAAAAAGAATTGATAATTTTAAAAAACATGATTATTTTGTTCTGTAATTGCAAATTTTTCTGATATATTGACTCATAAGGATTTCACTATTGTTGCTCCTGAAGTGGCCTACGAATTTATTAAATAAGAGGATATATCTCAGCAGTAACAGAAACATGGTCAGACATTATAAAAAAGTATGTAATAATCACTTCATGTCTGCTAGCAATAATTAAAACTTCACTGTAAAGATACAGGAACTCAGAAGACAGAGCCACATATGTCTGAAACAAATTTACATTCCTTCTCAAAATAGATGATTCCAATAGAACAAAACAACAATACTTTAATGATTCATGTGTATCTCAGGTTTGCTAGGAAAATGGCAACCTTAAATTTCTAAATTCTAAGGGAACACTTGTTTCTACCAAACATTTTTTACTGACTTATTTTAAAGATTTAATAATGGAAAATAAAAATATTGTTACTATCTGCTTTAATACATATTTTTTTTCTTAGAATATGCCTTGTAGGGCTAGCGATTTAGCTCAGTGGTTCTGGCACCTGCCTTGCAAACACAAGGTCCTGAGTTTCATCCCAGGTAACCACACACAACAATACCGGGCATGGTGACTCATGCCCACCGCAATCAGTATCACATACCACAGTGCTGTTCCTGGTGGCTCATGCTTGTAATCCCAGCAATCAGGAGGCAGAGGCAGGAGAATTTTGACTTCAAGGCTTGTCTGGACCACATAATGAGCTCAGGGCCAGCCTGAACTACAAAGGGAACCCTGATTCAAAAAAAAAATTATATATATATATATATATATATATATATATATATATATATATATATATATAGCTGTAAATATTTTCTTAATTGTACTTTTAAGAATGTGTGTGTGCATGTATGTGCATAGTAGAGACAAAATATTCTAACACAATGCCATTAATTTTCCTCAAAATGCTTTACTTATTTTGAGCACAGTTATCCCACCATCCTTGCTACTTTCAGAAGCAGTTCTAGAAGTTTCTTTATTTACTCTGTTGGAACATCCTTGATTTTCTGAGCTGATTTGAGACATTTACCTTTTGGTGATCACTTTGACACTAAGTAAGAGCTGGAAGTCGCATGGTGTAAGACCTTCTAACTAATGTGTGAGGACCTACCATAATGATTTTACTTAATAAAAATAGCTATAAACATTTGATCAGTTAAATACAAACATGATGAGTAATTTAAAAAATTTAATCACAACATATGTATTAAACTACAAAATAAAAAGCAAGTAAAATATCAGATAAAGATAGATATGAACCTGTACTCAAGCATTCAGATTTGAAACATATTTGTGTTCCATAGAGAAGTCTAGTTAAATGAAATTTTTCACTTAAAAATTGACACATGAGCTGGGCGTGGTGGCTTACGCCTGTAATCCCAGCACTCGGGAGGCAGAGACAGGAGGATTGCTGAGTTCAAGGCTTGCCTGGGCTACATAGTGAGCTCAGAGCCAGCCTGAACTACAAAGTGCGAACCTGTCTCAAAAAAAAAAAAAAGATACTTTGTGAGTAAAGATAAATATTTTCCTTCTCAACTAAACATTAACTTAATGAATTTTTGACCCAGAAGAATATGTATTTATTGAGAAAGAAGTTTTTGAATATGTTAAATGATAAAGAGAAGACAATCCTTTCGAGATGATAATAACATGGTTTGTTTGCCAAAAATACATGGCCTTTAAAAGTATTTATCATCTTTAACTAGTTATAGACATAGTACATGTTCATATTGACAATCTAGGGATACTTTAAAATCTATTTTTAGTGCTGGAATCAAGTAATACATTATTACTGCATCTTTCTCAATTTTAAAAAGAGAGACTGTAATTAGAGTTGTGTGGGTGTGGAATTAAAATGTAAATTTCTTATACTACTACATTACTACATATTTATCAGTTTTAACTGTCTTTATATATCTGTATGAAATTTAACATGTACTGAGCACAATTATTCCATGACAAGATGTATTCTCCCTTTTTAACAAAAGTTGAGCAAGTAAACTAGGAAAATAATATTGTAACTTGCTAGTGAATCCCTTATTTCTACTGTATTACCAGAAAAGTTGCCTTGTCAGTGTTATGATGAGAAAAGTTCTCTAGGGAATACTCTTATTATACTCTAAATTTCAATATTCTTTCAGAAGGAATAATTTGATTTTCAAACAAAGCATCAAGGAATGATTCTTTTTTTTTTTTCTGTTGGATAGAATTTGGCATTGGATCCAGAAAACACTTACACTTATTTTTGATTAAAGGTTAACAAATTATTTGCAGTGTTGAAATATGACATGTATTGAATTTCCTTAGAGGATGCCATAAAAAATTACTAAAAAAAAGTGACAGAGGGCTTCTTGCTGATATGGCCAGTGAGCTGATTCCATTTCAGTCCTATTGGATTTCTTATCTCTTGAGGCAATGATCTGTTTCAGTCTATACCACAGATCTCCCAAAGTCGACTTTCTTCCTTTCTTCTTGGTTCTAAGGGATTGTCAGGAGTTAGTCAAATGGAAAATCACAGAAATATTGTTTGTGTTCCAAGAGTGGATTTGGAAATTCTCTGTTGCATCGGAAGAAGTAACTCAAGAGAAGCAGCTCTGTCAAAACATTAATGTCACCTTGCAGATGAACAAAGAGCCTGCATTAGAAAGTCCCAAACACATCTGTTAAATGCTGGAACTGTAAAACTGGATGTGTGAATTACACTAGTAAGTCAGTGCCAATGTGCAAGAAAGAATATTAGAAATAAAAGCAATAAGTTGATTATGTGTCCTAGGAAACAAACAGTAATTATTTTTATATAATTACTAGGTCTTGCTTTCTCATCAGTTTAAAGATTGATTTAAAAAGTATTTGGAAGAGAAGCCTTTTCTGGGGTCTTTGGCCTTTTCAGTTCTTTGATTAGTGTCAGCCTCAGTGACCAGTAAATAACAAAGTTTGAAATTTAAATGTTATTCTCATTAACAGAATTAATGCTAGTAATTTCAGTAAAGAAAATTCAACTCTACAATTGGGTAGTATATGAAGACCTGTTTGTATTCTTGTTCCACATACAATCTGTATCGGAACTGTGGACATTAGCGATACTATCATTATCCTTGTTTTCCAGATGATCAAACAGGGAAATCTAGTGGAATATTACAAAGTTATACATGCATAAAACTTAGATAATGTTTAGAACAAAGCTATATATTTTTGCAATCTCCCAATCTTATTAACATCTGATAAGCAAAAACTTCAATTCCTTTTACTCCATTTCACATTAAATGAGAGAGATACATCATAAAAATTGTCCCAGAAGCCCTATGATACTAAAACATTAACTATAAATTCACATTTAATAATGGTACTGTAGGTTCCAAGCTCCTTTGGTACAACAGACATGTGAGAGATGTGCTTTGTGATTGTACCATTTGACATCTTTTCTAACAGTCCCATACTTCCAGGTTGGGTCTCTGGTATGGAGGGGTCTATAGACTGGTGAGTCACTGTAACTAGAGACTAAGCATATCATACCAAACAAGTGACTGAGGAGAGAATAAACAAGAAGCAAGTTCTATCACTGCCCATTCCCTGAGGTAATTACATAAATTATGTCTGTATGTCGGTTGTAGAAATCACTGAACCACCCCTCTCACAGCAGGACAGAAGGAAGGACTGGAATGCCAGCTGAATGCATTCAGAAGAGCACAGGTGTTGCAGTACTGCTCAAAGGAAGCCTTTTGTGCCTCTGGATGAGATTTTATATTTTAAACCAATGAGATTAATAATAAATAAATAGAATAAAAATTGCTTTGACTAAGAACCTATAGTAGTTTTGGTAGAATAAATCTGTGATGCACTTGATTTTAAAGCTTCACTCTTTGCTCGGAAAATATTCCTTCATGGAACAGTCGACACTTTCAGTCATTTAAAAAGGTTCACTGAAAGATAAATTAGGCTTAATTCTTAGGGAACTGCTGTGTCATTCAGTTTGCTAAAGCAAAGCATAAACTCAGAAAACGTATCTCATAATAGAATTTTATAGAATAACAAATAACATTATGACATACTTGATAGCTTCCAGATATTTGACAAACATCTAAAAATGTTATTTTTACAAAACATCCAGTTAGAATTTTTATACCAGTGTCTTTAAAAATTGAAATTTAAGAAACAATAAAAAATAAAATGTTATATTTTTCCTAAATAATCGACAGAATTCATGGAAAATGAATAATCTCTTCATTTGTGAATAACATATTTTTTAATTCTCCCATTTATTTTTATCTTTATTGGTGCATTGTATATATACATCATGATCACACTCAACATTGAGAACTTGTACCAGTATATGACACAATTTAATTCCCATTTTTCCCATTCCCTACCCTACAACTCCCACCCCCTAAATAGTTGTTTAATTTCCATCACATTTTTCCTTTACTTCTCACTACTCATTCCTCCACCACATTTCCCTTGGAACATTTTCCATTTCACAATATCTATCATCATTCTAGAAGTCATTAACATCTTCAGTTTCTCATACCAGAGAACAGATACGATATTTACACATTTGTGACATATTTTTTTCACTTAATGAGTATGTCCTGAAGGTACATCCATTTGAGTATAAATGACTCAAACCTATCATTCTTTAAGATAGAGTAATACTCCATTTTATAGAAAAACCACTACTTCTTTATCCAGTCTCCAGTTGATGGGCATTTGGGTTGTTTCCAAGACTGAGCTATCATAAACTGAGCTGCTATGTACATGGGTGCACATATATCACTATATGATTCTTTTAATTATTTTGTGTATATTCCTAACAGGACAATAGCAGGCTCAAATGGGACCTCTAATCCTAGTTTTTTTTTAGGAATCTCCATACTGATATCCATTCTACATTCCCACTAACAGTGGAAAAGGGTTCCTTTTTCTCCGCAACCTGGCGCATTTGTTGCCGGTTGATTTCAAGATAGCAGCCATTCTTTGTGGAGTGAGATGAAATCTCTTAGTGTTCTTTTTATCTGCATCTCTGAACAACCAGCAATTTTGAGCATTTCCTTGTATGCTTCTTGGCAGCTTTTGTTTCTTCCTCTGAAAAGTGTCTGTTCATTTCAGCTGTCCATTTTTGAACTGGGTCTTTAAATTTGGGGGGACTGATATTTTTAAGCTCTTTATATATTCTAAATAGCCTTTGTCTGAGAGACAGCTGGTAAAGATTCTTTCCCAACTTGATGGTTGTCTTTTCGCTCTGCTGGTGGTATCCTTTGCTGTGCAGAAGCTTTTTAATAAGAAGAGATCCCATTTGTTGACTTCTTCTGCTAGATCTCATGTTATAAAGGTTTTGTTCATAAAGCATTTCCCTAAGCCAATGTCTCCAAGAATTTTCCCGTATTTTTAAATAGTCCAAACTATTGCCCATAGAAAATATAACCAAACTACGTAATTGATATAACTCTGGAACATACAGAATACTGTATATCATGTAAAATTAGGTGTAAGTTGGATTACAGATCACATGTATTTAAACATTTGCCTTGTGCTTTACACATTTTAGTAAAATATAGGATGACATATGAGCTGATGGCAGGCAACTTTAGAACACAGAGTGTGCTATTTCTTTTCCATCACTTTTTATAGTCTAGATGCAAGAAAATACTGTACGCTTCTTCTAGTAAGTGAATTTTTATTATAATGTTACACATTTCCATTATATTATTATAAAATAAATATTCTTTTTCTTGATAGCTTGAGTAAAGTGTCCACTTGCGCTTTTATCACACTGTAATGATTTCTTTCTCACATAAAAGACCATGTAGGTCACCTTCATTTCTTATCTTGAAACAATGATTACTAAGTTGGCCTAACACTAGATAACGATTTGTGTGTGTTCAATATGAAACATCATCGCTATAATATCCTCAAAATTTACCTGTATTAATATAACTATCTTACACCTAGTGAATGCTTTCAAGGTTCCCAAGTTTAACTGTTGTACTTCTTTAGTCTACTTTGTATATGCAAATTTGTGAGAAGCACATCAATGCTCACAGTTTACAGGTAAATTTCTGAAGTGTATCATAGCTGTTAAAATTGCTCAATAACCTATATTTAGGCCATAGAAAAATTTAAGAAAGACAGGTTTTTTTTTTTGTTCTTTTGTTTTTTTGAGACAGGGTCTCGCTTTGTAGTTCAGGCTGGCCCTGAGCTCACTATGTGGCCCAGGCAAGCCTCAAACTCAGCAATCCTCCTGCCTCTGCCTCCCGAGTGCTGGGATTACAGGCGTGAGCCACCATGCCCGGCACTGTGGTATGTGGTATTGATTGCTGGTGGGTGTGAGTCTCCACGCCCAGCATTGTCTGTGGTTACTGGGGATCAAACTCAGGAACTTCCGCTTGCAAGACAGGCGCCAGAACCACTGAGCCAACCCTCTGGCCCAAGACAGGGATTTTTTTTTAAAAGACAGGGATAGGGATAAAAAGGATAAAAACCGATAGGATATTGCATGCATAAAATGTAGTAGAAATGTTGTGATATTTGTTGAAAAAGTCTTAAAATATACACATCACGATCACACACAATTGAGAATTTGTACCAGTATATGACACAATTTACTTCTCATTTTTTTCCATTCCACCACCCAGCCTATGACCCCCTGCCCCTATATACATAAGCTTTGTTTTCCTTCTTAAATTACCATCATATTTTTTCTTCCCCTTATTACTTAGGCCTACATCCCATTTCCCTTTGAATATTTTCTTTTTCACAATATTTTTACAGTATTCTGTGTGAAATATAATTTCCTAAAGCTTCTCCCATCCTGGAAATGTTGTGAATATATGCTAGGAATATATGACTATTTTTCTTCTTAATATTATTTTGAATACATTGGATTGAAATTATGGTCTCTACTCTGAGGTACACTTCAACCCTTTTGTTCATTCTTTGTTTTTTCTTTCCTTCTTTTTTTTTTTTAGACAAGTCTCACTTTGTAGTTCAGGCTGGCCCTGAGCTCTGTGTAGTCCAGGAAAACCCCAAAATCAGCAACCCTTTTACCTCTGCCTCCTGAGTGCTGGGATTACAGATGTGAGCCTCCATGCCCAGCTATTAATTCTTATTTTGAGACAGGATCTCCTTAAGTCATGAAATTCCCCACTCTGGGCTTCAACTTTCCATCTTCCTGTCTGTCTCCCAGAGTACTGTGGTCACAGATATGGCCTATCACATCCTGATGAGCATTGCTTTGTTAATACTGTACATTCACTTGAATTTTCTGAATTATAATATTTAATTTTAGAACTCAATATTTTGGAGTAATCATGGAGAATCAATAACTTCAGTATTTGGGAAGCATGGTTAAATTTTAAAGGGAAATTATCATTTGAAATCAAGAAGTTCCGTGTTCTGGAAGTTGTATAATACTACAAACTTCATTTCTATTCTTCTTCCAGTTGCTATAAAGTAGCTTAACATTTAACATTCTTAACATACAACATTCAAGTGGAAATATCTTTGAAAACATTAATTTAACTGTTTTAGGGAATAGCCATTAAGGTTTTTTTCATTTTAATTTGATTTTATTGGTACATTTTATATGTACATTATGATCACACTCAACATTGAGGGTTTGTACCAGTAGATGACACATTTTGATTCTCATTTTTACCCATTCCCCTGCCATCCTAAACTCCCATAAAAGACCTAATCCTCTTATGTACTATTTGTATTGGGAAGTACTCTTTACAACATTGATAAAACTCAAGATACAGTTAAATATAAATCATAATTATTCTGTTCATAATATACATGTAATAATATGTTCCTTTCTCTAATAATCATTACTCATTAATATTGAATGAATATTTAAGATTTATACATACAGTAGTAATGGCTTCCTGAAAATTTAATTAAATTTAATTTAGTAAGGTTATGATAATCTCTTCACTCATTAGCAATAATGTTTTATTTACAGTTGGGAAATAACTTTATAAATCTGGCATATTTTTCCTTATGTACCATAGTTACCCTAACATACGGTCTGCTCTATATGGAGACCTGAAAATTAAAGTGACTCAGCAGGAATCAATCACACAGCTACGAATTAGAAAAATGATTGAGGTGTTTAGATGAGGGCAAAAAGGATGGACTATCTAGTTTTCTATAACATCTACTAGGTTTGGAAGTAGTATACCATAAAATAGCTTTTAAATATTTCTATGTTGGGATGGGGATTTAGCTCAGTGGTTCTGGCACCTGCCTTGCAAGCACAATGTCCTGAGTTCAGTCCTCAGTAGCCAAAAAAATATAAATAAATAAATAAATAAATAAATAAACATTTATTTATGTATTTATGTGCAAATATTACAATGACTGAAAATGACACTGGGGACAATTGTTATACTACACTGAAGTTAAAGAATAATTGAGTCATGCCCAATTCAAAAATGGGCATCTGAAATGAACAGACACGTCTCAGAGGCAGAAGTCAGAGCAGCCAAGAAGCAGATGAAGAAATTTTCAACATCACTGGTCATGCGAGAGATGCAAATGAAAACAACACTGAGATTTCATCTCATTCCACAAAGAATGGCTGCGATTACAAAATCAACCAACAATAAATGCTGGCAAGGCTGTGGGGAGAAAGGAACCCTTCTCCACTGTTGGTGGGATTGTAGACTTGTGCAACCATTGTGGAGATCTGTATGGAGATTTCTCAGAAAACTAGGATTAGAGGTCCCATTTGACCCTGCTATCCCCCTGCTAGGAATATACCCAAAGGAATTTTAAAAATCACATTGGGAAGACAGATGTACACCCTTGTTCATAGCAGCTCAGTTCGTGATAGCTCAATCTTGGAAACAACACAAATGTTCATCTACTGGAGACTGGATAAAGAAGCTGTGTTTTTTTTTTAATATAAAATGGAGTATTATTCTGCCATAAAGAATGACAAGACTGATTCATTTATGTGCAAATGGAGACACCTGGAGGACACACTAATAAGTGAAATAAATAGATCATAGATACGCAAATACCAGATCTTCTCTTTGATATGAGCACCTGTAGATGCAAATGAGCTCTAGAAAGTATGACAGTTTTTGTAGAATGGGAAGTTTCCAAAGGAAATTTGGTGTGGGAATGTAATGAGGGGAAGGAATAAATATGATTCTAAAGAAAATAAAAGAGCATGTATATAGGGGTGGGGAGGTGTGGGTGGGTGGGCATATGGGTAAAAATGAGAATTGACTTGTGTCATGTATTGGTACAAATTCCCCAATGTTATGTGTGATTGTGAGATGTATATAAATTGTACCAATAAAGAATTCAATTTTTTTTGTTTTGTTTTGTTTTCTTTTTTTGAGACAGGGTCTTGCTTTGTAGTTTGGGCTGGCTCTGAGCTCACTATGTAGCCTAGGCAAGCTTTGAACTCAGCAATCCTCCTGTCTCTGCCTCCCGAGTGCTGGGGTTATAGGTGTGAGCCACCACGCCTGGCAAGATTTCAATTTTTTAAAAAAAGAATAATCGTGTCATATACTGGTACAAAATAAAAAAGAATAGTTCTAAATCTTATCTAAATATAAATCAACTCATCAATATTTAGCCAAAAAATGTACATCATAATCTCAGTAAATTTTCTGTGTCTTCTCTTTACACTTGCATGTTCACACAGGATGCCAAAAAAAAAAATCCAAGAGGGAAGAAAATATATATGAATCAATTGACTCATATATGCCACCACAATAATGTAAAGGTAAATATTTAGGTAAAACAAAATTAGAAAATCAATGAGGCAAACTGCAAAAAGATTTTTCAAGAAAGCAAAAAAAGACTATCTCACAAGGGCAAGAGAATTTTGCTGCTAAGAAGCTCAGTTAAATTCCTGTCATTTCAAGAATTGGATTACAGTCTTCTGAGGGCCGTTTGCATTATGAAAAGGACCTACCTCTATGGAGAGACTTGATCAACAGGGATTGTTGGCTATAAACTAGTGACATGAGTAAATGGAAATGTTATAGTTCTTTAACGCAAATATGAATGACAGGTAAATCACAATATCTCATTCAGATTTACCATGATCTCTTCCTTCTGTCCTCAAAGTATGTAGCGAGAAAATTTCCCAGTAAATCTGAGAAGAGAAGAAAAAAAATGGTATTCAGTTCAACAACACTTACATAGTGATTTACAGTTGCTGAGATTTATTTAGTTATTGGATTTCTCACCAATATACCTATAGTAAGTAGGATATTTGAGACTCAAGTATGTGTTATTCTGTATAGTCTTTTTTTTTTCTTGTTGTCAAACATGATGATCTTTGCATAGTACTTGCAAGTTTAGTCCCTGGAATCACAGCAATTTGCATTTCCAATACTTCCAACAGTTACTATAGTTATGAGTCGGAATCATTTTCTAATCTCTATTTTTCCACTTGAAATATGGAAATAATAGAAGCTGGTATTATATCTTATAGTGATTAAGTGACTAGGTGAACCAAAGGCCCACTATATATCTCATACATAACCAAAAACATATGACAAATTATTGGATGTTTTATTTGAAGCCTTCCCAAGGTACACAGTTTACAATCCACCTTTTCTTTCACTACTTCCAAACATGTATTGCTTCTCTTTCCTCTTTTATGTTCAACTGTCTTCATTTATGTCAAACTTTTTATAGAAGTTCACTTTTCAAATACAGGTATGCAGAACCATTGTTTGAGTTGTTCTTCCTTATTAACAGAAAAAGATAAATATAAAGTAAAAATACAGAATATAGAATTAAAAATAGAGTATTATATGTTAAGGCACATAACATAGTAGTGATATATGTGTTCTCATGAAAGTTACATTTTTGATGGGCTTAGTAACAGAGACCATGATGAGAAAGCTACTCCTTGGAACACAGAGCTGGAGCTTGAGATAGGGCACATCTGCAGCAATGCTAAGGACGCAATGCACAACAACAAGCAGGCAAAACTGGAGGCTCAGGGACAGTTGGTGGCAGAGCAAGAACAGCAGCACTGTAAGACCAATAAGCCTGGCCACTGAGGAGGAAGCCATGAAGTAGCACAAGGCTGCCTTAGCAGAAGTAGGAAACCTCAAAGCCAAGGTGGAAGATGCCCAGTACCTGTGGGAGCAAGAGGAACAGGAGCCCAGTACCTGTGGGAGCAAGAGAACAGGAGAGGAACAAGAGGAACAAAGCGACAACAGAGGAGAAAGCACAGGGGCGTTCTGGAGCAGCTGATAGGTGAGCCAGAGGCAGTTTGGAAGGCATCTGAGGAGTCAAGGTGGGTCAAGAGTGTTCGGAGCACAAGGTATCACAGTCTTACCAGCAGGTGAAAGAGGCAGAGGGACTGAAATGGTTGACAAGGCATGTGCTCAGACCAATTTGCACATGGAGCTGGAGGCTCAGGAGCCACAGCAGCACATGCAGGAGGAGGGGCGTAGCAGGAAGAGGCAACAGTAGAAGCACCGTGGTAGAAACAGGATCCAGGAAGAACTCTAACAGGTGCAGCAGAGTTCAGAGACCCGGGCTGAGACCAAGCAGATACAGGAAGCTGAGTCCAGCACGCTAAATGTCCAGGAGGAGATGTACATGGTCAGCCTACACCTGGAAACAGCTGGGTGCCAGCAGGGTGGGGCAGAAGTGAGCTGCAGGCCCTGCGTGCATGGGTGGAGGGGGAGGCACAAAAGCAACAGGCACAAGAGGAGGCCCAGAACTAACAGAGGTAGATGCGGCAGAACAACTTAACTCAGGTCAAGGCTGAGAAATATAAAAACAGAGTCTGTATTCAGGTGAGTCACCAAGGCTGGAAAAAGATGAACTTCATGCACTGACACATAAGTTTCCTGAAATGTGGGTCAAAAATAACTGACCTGGCAACAAATCACTATCAGTGATAGTGAAACAGACAATTAAGACAGCTCCTAGAACATGGAGTCTTGGCTAGATGCCCATCACGGCACTAAGACCACCCACACAATGGTATCAGATCTGTAGACTTTATGGGACTCATTCCAGCAAATTTCACTTAGTTTACTTTATTGGGCTTAAAAGATTCTTTATTTAAAAAATTTAATTCTTTATTGATACATTTTATATACATCTCACAATCACACACAACATTGGGGAATTTGTACCAGTATATGACACAATTCTCATTTTTACTACATACCTACCCACCTATACCTCCCAACCCCCTGTATACATGCTCTTTAATTTTCTTTCAGAATCATATTTGTTCCTTCCCCTCATTTTGTTCCCACACCAAATTTCCTTTGTAAATTTCCCATTCTACAAAAACTGTCATACTATCTAGAGCTCATTTGCATCTATAGGTGTTCATATCAAAGATAAGATCTCGCATTTGCATATCTGCAATCTACTTATTTTACTTATTAGTGTGTCCTTCAGGTGTATCCATTTGCACATAAATGAATCCATCTTGTCATTCTTTATGGCAGAATAATACTCCATTTTATTTAAAAAAAAGCCACATCTTCTTTATCCACTCTCCAGCTGATGGGCATTTGAGCTGTTTCCCAGATTGAGCTATCACAAACTTAGCTGCTATGAACAAGGGTATACATCTGTTTTTCCAATGTGATTTTTAAAATTCTTTAGGGTATATTCCTAGCAGGGAGGTAGCAGGGTCAAATGGGACCCCTAGTCCTAGTATTCTGAGAAATCACCACACAGATCTCCACAATGGTTGCACCAGTCTGCAATCCCACCAACAGTGGAGAAGGGTTCCTTTCTCCCCACAGCCTCACCAGCATTTATTGTTGGTTGATTTTGTAATCAATTCTTTGTGGAGTGAGGTGAAATCTCAGTGTTGTTTTCATTTGCAACTCTCGAATGACCAGTGATGTTGAACATTTCTTCATCTGTTTCTTGGCTGCTCTGATTTCTACCTCTGAGAAGTGTCTGTTCATTTCAGATGCCCATTTTTGAATTGGGTCTTTAAACTTGGGGAGGCTGATCTGTTTAAGTTCTTTATATATTGTGGATAATAGCCCTTTGTCTGATAAACAGGTAGTAAAGATTTTTTCCCATGTTTCTGGTTGTCTTTTAGCAGTGCTAGTGACTTCTTTTGCTGTGCAGAAGCTTTTCAGTAGGAGATCCCATTTGTTGATCCTTTCTGCTAGTTCTTGTGCTATAGAGGTTTTATTCATAAAGTCTCTGTACAGAGCTCCCGGCCCGCCGTGCCGTGATTCCAGTGGACTGGGGAACTTACGATGGACGGACCGGACCCAGCAGCTCCGGGCCCGCCGTGCCGTGATTCCAGTGGACTGGGGAACTTACGGCGGACGGACCGGACCCAGCAGCTCCGGGCCCACTGTGCCATGAGTCCAGCGGACTGAGGAACGAGCAGCGGGCGGACCGGACCCAGCAGCTCCGGGCTGCCGTGCCGTGCTTCCAGCAGACTGAGGAACGAGCAGCGGGCGGACCGGACCCAGCAACTCCGAGCCCACCGTGCCATGCTTCCGGCGAACTGAGTGAGCAGCACGCGGACCCGGCTGCAGGATGCAGTCCATTTCCAGTGGACTGAAGGCCGCCCAGCAGCACACTGTATCTCGGAGCTGTGCAGTGAGGAGTCAGACATAGAGGTAACTCATAAGCTCAAAGTATCCAGTATAGAATCTAACAAACCTTTTTTGTCTTATTTACTGTGTTTAATACTGATATTGGCATTTATTGTATTATGGTAACAAACATGATGTGATTGTTCTGCTCAAATAACTACCATGATGTGTCAGGAGTGAGAACTCTCAAG
>PVIC010034170.1:0-19743 GCA_004025085.1 Thryonomys swinderianus
CGGCACTGTGTGTATGTGGTACTGATTGCTGGTGGGCGTGAGTCACCACGTCCGGTATTGTTATATGTGGTTACTGGGATTGAACCAGGAATCTTTTGCTTGCTAGGCAGGCTCTGGAATCACTGAGCTAAATCTCCAGTCCTCATGGTCATAACTTTGACATATTTTTAAAGAATTATAAGCTCATTACTTTCACCCTTTCCTTTCCTTTCCTTTCTTTATTTTACTTTTATTTTTCAACAAGGTCTCACGACACAGCGGAGGTTGGCCTTGCACTTGAGCAACCTTCCGTCCCAGCTTTCTGAGCACTGGGATTCCAGCTGCGTGCCACCAGCCCGCCCAGCCTCACTGTTTTGGAGAAGATCGGCAGCCTTGTTTGTGTGAGATTTCCTCTGCTTAGCTGCACAGCCACACCATGGACAAGAGTGGTGCTGTGTTTTCCCATCCCCTCCTACCAAGTGTTGCTGGGAGTTGATTTCTCCTGTTTCTAATGATGCGACGCTATCCATTCAAATTAAGATGTTGCCAACTTGCCCCCCTTTCATCTATAGTCATCTCGTGGGAAGTGTTTTGAAATTCTGTAAATATCCTGTTTCTCATCAAACTCTTTGGCAACAGCTTTCTTGACTCACATATTTAGAGTGGAATAATTTGATAAGTTTTGACATATAGATACAGCTGTGAAACCATCACTACAATCAAGATTACAGACATATCCATCATCTCCAAATGTTTCATTGTCTTTCTATAATCTTTCACTTGATCTTTTCTAGCACCCTTTCTATCCCCAGGGAACCACAGACACTCTTGCTTTGATTGTAGAAGAAGTTGCATTTCTCGACTTAAAAAAATCTTTTCTTTTCTTTCTATCTTTTTTTTTTTTTTTGAAACAGGGTCTCACTTTGTAGTTCAGGCTGGCCCTGAGCTCTCTGTGTAGCTCAGGCAAGCCTTGAACTCACAGCAATCCTCCTGCCTCTGCCTCCCCAGTGCCGGGATTACAGGTGTGAGCCATAACACGTGACCTTGGATTCTTTCTGTTGGCACAATTATTTTGAAATTAATTCCTACTGTGTTCATTCCTTTTGTTGTTGAATAATATTCATTTATAAGGAGCTTGCATTTAATGGGAGTGGTTTAAAATTTACATTTGGTTGTTTTTATTTGTCCAATTTGTTTATCTTGCTGTACTGGGAATCAAACCCACCACGGAACCCATACTACTCAGGCCCTTTGTCACTGAACTCAGCCTTGACCCACTGGCTGATCATTTCCATTCTTCTTTTCTGTTTCTGCAAACTGTTAGTTGAGTTTTGTTTTGTTTTGTTGTTTTTTCCAGTTTCTTGTTTATATTTAGTATTATGTTTTTATCATTAAGTTAATTTAGATGTACATAATGATCACATTAATCATATGAAATTCAAAGAATGTCTCCAACTAGCTGAGCTTGGCAAGCAACTGAGTTTCTCTGGGCTTATTTTACAGACCACAGAAAACTTGTAGGCCACCGCACCACTGAGGTTCCTACCCACCCCCACCCCCCACCCCATGAGGCTGCTGGTTCAAGCCATTCAAGACAGTTTAGCAGCAACAAAAGCTGGTCAGACTTGCTCACTAGAAAGAATGCTTTGGTGGTGGTGTGGCGGTTTGCAGAGAGTGAGATAAGAAGCCTATAGAGAGATTATCCCTTCACCTAATGGGTATCACTGGGGGCCTCAGATGCAGCAGGCTTTGTGCTAAATGTACAGATAAGACGGTGCTTACAAAGAATCCGGAGAATTAAAGATTAAACAAATGACAGGAATACTTTATTGTAAATGTGATTAAGGCTATGGAGAACTACAGGACCCCTCTAGAAAATGTGATCAGGAGGATCGATGGAGATGGTGGTCAGAAAAGCTTTCCCAAGGAGGTTCCATGTGAGTAGAGAGCTCCAGCCTGGGTCACAGAGAAGCACCACCTGGAAGATGAAAGAAGAGTTTGGGGTTGCCTGGAGGGGGTGAACAGGAAGAGAGATGGCAGATAACACTGGAAGGTCTAGGAGACCATGGTACAGATATTAGGCATTAAATCAGGAGTGCGGTGAACCTTTGCATTATTTTAAACTGGAGATTAAGAAGATCAAGTTTTATTTTAAGAGAAGTAACTAAGAGAGCTGTATGGGGACAAGTTTCCACAGGCTGAGTGAAGCAAATATAAGGTATGGTTAAAAACTACGTTGTCGGGCCGGACGGTTAGCTCAGTGGTTCCCGCGCCTGCCTCGCAAGTGCAAGGTCCTAAGTTCGATCCCCGGTAACCACATACAATGCCGGGCGTGGAAACACGCCCACCAACAATCAACACCGCATACCACAATGCCGGACGTGGTGGCTCACGCCTGTAATCCCAGCACTCGGGAGGCAGAGACAGGAGGATTGCTGAGTTTGCGGCGGCTTGCCTGGGCTACATAGTGAGCTCAGGGCCAGCCTGGACTACAAAGCGAGACCCTGTCTCAAAAAAACAAAAACAAAAACTATGTTGTCAAAGTTTTTAAAAAGTATTACCGTAAAAGATATATTATCATTAATCACTTCCTTAGAATTCCCCGCCCCTTCCTCTGTGTGTATCCTACCATTTCTGCTCCTTTCTGAAGCAGTTCTGGAAGTCTTCAATCCTTTTGGCACTTTCCTGGTCACTTTGGCTTTGGGGAGGAGCCAGGAGACATGTGGTGCTAGATTTGGTGACTGTGTGGATGAGGATCCCCTGTAGTGTGTTTTCCAAGCCTGCTCTTCTGTCACATGCCTGAGGAGAAGTATTCACTGTGTTTTTGACCACACCTTGTAAAGGCATTCACAAAAGAGGACCCCTCCAACCACTTCAGAAAGTAGCGAGGTTGATGGGATCAGTGTATTAGAAGTGAGAGGGAGTATTGCGAGGGAGAATGCAATGTGTCTTTCAGTGAAATGATTAACACTTCAGCATTCATCTTCCATTTTGATCATACCTCATACATGCAGCACTGGAGAGGAAGTGCAGCAGTTACAATCCTCCCTGTGGTTAGGAAGGCAATTTTAAAAAATATTTTATTGGGCTGGGGACTTAGCTCAGCAGTTCTGGCATCTGCCTGGCAAGTATAAGGTCCAAGTTGGATCCCTGGAACCACATATCACACAATATTGGGCATAGTAGCAGAGGCAGGGGAGGAGGATTGCTGTGAGTTTTAGGGTAGCCTGGGCTACTTAGTGAGTTCAGGGCCAGCCTGAACTACAAAGCAAGACACTGTTTCAAAAAAGAGAAATATTTTATTCTTTTTCATATAAATATACATTTATCCTGTGACTCAACTATTCTATCCTAGGCGTGCTAGTCAGCTTTCCATCACTAACAAATACCTACAATGATCAATTTATAAAGAGGGGTTTGCTTGGACTCACAGATTTGGACATTTTAGCTCATGACTTGTGGGCCCCATTGTTTTCTGGGCTGTGGTGAGGGAGTACATTATACAGGAAGACATAACAAAGCAAAATCTTTTCCCTCAGCTCAAGGATACACTCCAGCAAACAGAAAACCTCTACCAGGCCCACCTCCTGGAGGCTCTGCCACTTCCTTGTAGTTCCACTCTAGAGTTCAAACCCTCAGCATAATGACTTTTGGAGAACACACAAGATCTAAACTATAGCATTGGAAATTTATCCATGAGATAAAAGAGATCAAAGCCTATGTCCACTGTCCTCAAAAAAAAAAAAAAGACTTTACAAGAATATTCATGATATCTTTCTTCACAATCACCCCACACTGTAAAGAACACAGCTGTCAGTCAACAGGCAAGCAACCTGTGGTATATCCATTCAACAGAATACTTCTCAGCAATGGAATGGAGTGAATATGATGCATGGAGCAGCACAAGTGGCTTTCCCAGCTATGTTCAGCCAGAGAACCCAGGCAAAAGGGAGTGTACTCTGTGACACTATATAAGGTTCTAGACAGATGGTACTAATTTATGGTGACAGATACAGTCTTCAACAGTGATTTCCTGGTGGCAAGTGTGTGAGAAAGGGGATAGAAGCATGACTGAGAAGGATCTCCAGGGAGTTCTCTGGGATCATAGAGATGCTTTCTATATTGATTGTGGTGGTGGTCACAGTAATGTATTTATTTGCCAAACGCATCAGTATTTTTCACCTTAAATGTGTACATTTGGTTGTATATAAGCTATGGAATGACAACAATCTAAGTTTTCTTGTGCTGGTACTGGGGATCGAACTCAGGACTTTGCCCTTGCAAAGCAGGTGCAGTATCACTGAGCTAAATCTCGAACCCTAAGCTATTATAACAAAAAAAGAGGAAGAAAAGATAATCTGGATTTTTCAGAGTGTACTAGAAGGTGGGAGTGAAGAAACAGAGGAAAGGAAGCTTAAGAAAACAATTCTGAGACAAGATACCTAGCAGGAAGGAAGGGTGGAAACTCTTAGGCCTCTCACTTGGGCCCCTTGGTGATGGGTAGTGCTGATACCAGCCTGTCACTCAGCTGCATTAGAGCCTACTGACCCTGTGTTTCCATCTGACCTGCTGACTTCCATTCTTGGCTCTCCCCACACCAGAGCCATGGTTCTCAACAAAATACCACAGTTGACGCCCTACATCTGCCATCTCCAGACCAAAAATGTTCCCAAAAATTTGCATCTATACAAAATATGTACAGACCTTTCCTTATCATTATTCCCTAAATAATATAATATGTAACAACTTTGTGTAGTACTTACTTTGTATGAAGTAGCATAAGTAATCTAGAGATGATTTACAAGTACATGGCAGGATGTAGGGAATTGTATGAAAACACCATTTTATGCAAGGAATGTGGAGCATTTTAGTGGAGACTTGCGGGAGGATCTCAAAACCAGTCTTTGTCCGGGTGTGGTGGCTCACGCCTATAATCCCAGCACCTGGGAGGCAGAGAAAAGAGGATTGCTGAGTTCGAGGCTTGCCTGGGCTACATAGTGTGTGAGCTCAGGGCCAGCCTGAACTACAAAGCGAGACTCTGTCTCAAAAAAAACAAAAACCAGTTTTTGGAGAATACTGAGGAATACATTTTCTTGGAGCAGTGGTTGAAATGGTGAAGTTGACCTGCTGAGGAGATGTGTGTGTTACTGATTCCATGGGTAAGAGTCATGGATGCTGAACAAAGATGGTTGCACAAAACGGGGAACTCCCTCCCTCACTGGGCACTCAGAGAAATGAAAGGCGTGTGTGTCATGACCTGAGAACCTATTTCCTCATTTTCCAAGTTCTAAAATATCATAACATTCCCAGTAGTGCAATTACCACATAAGCGGAGGGAGGACTGCTTGTTCAAAACTTGACTATTCTCCACTCTAATAGGACGAGAGTTCTCGGTGTGCCAGTCAGATACAGTTGCATCACTCTGCGTGTATGGCAGGGATGTGACCAGGTGCCAGCCCCTGCCTACTTCACCAGGTCTCCTCAAGGGTATACACAGGGAAAGACTCTTGATTTCATTATGGTTACTTTTATTTCTCCTTTATGTCAGAGATATGTCGTTGTATTAGCCACTTCCCTGTCATGGCACAAAACACATGATACCCACAACTTAAAGAAGAGATGTGTGTGGCTGTCAGTTTCAGGTAGTTCAGTCCATGGTGGGCTGGCACCAAGGCAGGAAGAGCACAGTGGGAGGGCCCGGTGGAGGAGAGCTGCTCACCCATGGCAGCCAGTAAGCAGAGTGAGAAGGGAGGAGCTGGAGCAAGAAAATGCCCTTCTAGGTCACATCCCCAGTGGTACACTACACACAGTGGCCTCCTAACAGGGCCTCTAGCCATTAACTCATCAGAAGACTGACCCTTGTGACAGACTTGTTAGATCACAACAGTCATTATATTTGTATTTTGAAACTGTGTTTTGGATCAGTTATATTTTCTACAACTATCATTTTGTAGTAATGAGGGTATTACAAAATATTTGTTATCAAAAGAGAGTACTGGGTCTAATAAGGTTGGGAAAAACAGATCTATAGTGAGTGGTTAGTGGGGTAAGCTTTAGAACCAATTTTTTTTTATTTTTTTTTTAGACAGGGTCTCGCTTTGTAGTTCAAGCTGGTCCTGAGCTCACTATGTAGCCCAGGCAAGCCTCAAACTCAGCAATCCTCCTGTCTCTGCCTCCTGAGTGCTGGGATTACAGGCGTGAGCCGCCACACCTGGCTATTTATTTATTTATTTATTTATTTATTTATTTATTTGAGACAGGGTCTCGCTTTGTAGTTCAGGCTGGCTCTGAGCTCACTATGTAGCCCAGGCAAGCCTCGAACTCAGCAATCCTCCTCTCTCTGCCTCCTGAGTGCTGAGATTACAGGCGTGAGCCACGATGCCCAGCATTGTGGTATGTGGTATTGATTACTGGGCATGGTGACTCACGCCCACCAGCAATCAATAACACATACCACAATGGTGCTGGTGGGCGTGAGTCACCACGCCGAGCATTGTTTGTGGCTACCAGGATCGAACTCAGGACCTTGCGCTTGCGAGGCAAGTGCTGGAACCACTGAGCTAAATCTCCGGCCCCCTAGAACCAATTTTTTAAAAATCGTTAAGCATTTATTATTCATGTAATTTTGAGCAAGTGAATTACTATCATCTACAAACTGACTAAAATATTCCTACCTCGTAGGGCCATGTGACAAGCAATTAATGATTAGGTAATACTTGTAAATCACTTAGAACTACGCCTGCCTGGCACATATTAAGCACCAAATAAATTTTACTGAAATAAAAAAGTGCAATTCTCCAGGAAATCTTATCCATGTTCATGTTTTTCATTTTTATTTATTTTTTATTGTGGAAATCTTCTAAATTTAAAGCTGGTAGGCTGGGAGGGGCATTTCTCAATGTCACAAGATGTATCAAGTGCTCACAAGATTCTGGGTTCTTGCCAGGATGTAGCTCAGCAGCACTGTGCCTGCTCCACAAACACAAGGTCCTGAATTCGATCGCTGGTACTAGGAAGAAAAAAACAAAAACAAAAACCAGGAAAGATTCTGGATTCTATCCTTAACACTGCAAAAAAACTATAAATAAATAAATAAAAGTGAAAAGTAAAAATATTGAGTGAGAGTAGCTTAAAAATACCATATTTTATGAAAGCATTTGATAAGGCCTGGGAAGAAAAAAAATTATTATTTTCAAGTATATAGTTTCTGAGGTACCTTATGAACTGCCTTGACCATATACTCTGCTCAGTAAAAGGGTGGGAAACATTTGTTGTGGCAACCTTGGGAAGTGAAGACAGAGAGATGGAGAAACAGAGGCAAATGAAGGAAAAGTCTTCCTTAGATTTGCACAGCCGCCATTCTCCCACACGGGACTGTGTTTCTGGCTTTGTTTCCAATTAGTGTGTAAGTAGCATAAGAACAGTGGGTCCGGTGAACATGAAGCTCTGGAGTATGCGAGGCCCATGGCTGCCCAGAACCCTGGCTCTCAACCTGAGCCTCAGCCTGAGGCCCTTCCCACTGATCCTTCAGTTTCTCAGATCTCAGGTGGAGCTCTCTGCTTCCAGAGGAAACTTTGATCACACAATCTATGATATGCTCCTTTGTTTTCTTTCCTCCTGTGCACTTGCTGTGGTGTGTAACATGCTATCCATTTGCTTAAAAAGTAAAACAAACCCACACTGTGTACCAGACTTACTCCATCACAGTGGTTCCTCCTAAGTGACAGAGGACCAGGCTCGAGCACAATACATGGAGTGTAGTAAGTATTCGGTAAATATCTGCTTGGGGGTGAACTGTTGTTTTGGATTTGGGTGCACAGTGAAATATGGGCTCTGGTTATGAATTTGGGAGTTACCTGTGTTGACCTATTTATTTTTTCTTTTAGTTTTTTAAGACAGGGTCTCGCTTTGTAGTTCAGGCTGGCCCTGAGCTCACTATGTAGCCCAGGCAAGCCTTGAACTCAGTAATCACCCTGCCTCTGCCTCCCAAATGCTGGGATGACAGGCAAGAGTCACCATGCCCGGCACTGTGGTGTGTGGTACTGATTGTTGGTGGGTGTGAGTCACCACACCCGGTATTGTTGTATGTGGTTACTGGGACTGGGAATCAAACTAAAACCTTGCACTTGCCAGGCAGGTGCCTGAACCACTGAGCTAAATCTCCAGCCCTGTTTGGTTTTAGAAGGAAATAGCCAGAGTTTGTAAGGTGAAGGGTGAATACTCAGGAGCAAGTTATCATTTAGTAAGAGAAAGGTTACACAGAAGAGATCCCTTAGTAGGTCTCCAGTAAGAAATCAATCAGTGCTAGTTTTATATAATTATTCCTCTTTGACCTACTCCCAGGTACCAAAATTAAGGAAGAGGTATTAAAATCCAGGATCAGGGGCGAGGGATTTAGCTCAGTGTTTCCTGCATCTGCCTGGCAAACACAAGGCCCTGAATTCGATCCCTCGTACCATGCACCACAGTGCTGGGCATGGTGGCTCATGCCTGTAATCCCAGCATTTGGGAGGCAGGGGCAGGAGGATTGCTGAATTTTTTTTTTTTGCTTTTTGAGACAGGGTCTCACTTTGTAGTTCAGGCTGGCCCTGAGCTCACTATGGTGCCCAGGCAAGCCGCCGTGAACTCAGCAATCCTCCTGTCTCTGCCTCCCGAGTGCTGGGATTACAGGCGTGAGCCATCACGTCCGGCATTGTGGTATGCGGTGTTGATTGTTGGTGGGCGTGTCTCCACGCCCAGCATTCTATGTGGTTACCGGGGATCGAACTCAGGACCTTGCGCTTGTGAGGCAGGCGCCGGAACCACTGAGCTAACCCTCCAGCCCAGGATTGCTGAATTTGAGGTTTGCCTGGGCTACATAGTGAGCTCAGGGCCAACCTGAACTACAAAGTGAGACCCTGTCTCAAAAAAACCAAAAAACAAAACAACAATAACAACAAAAAACAAGTAAAAAAATAAAATCCAGGAGCAGTGGCACTCAACTGTAACCCCAGCACTCTAGGGGGTTGAGGCAAGAGGATCTTAAATTTGAGCTCATCCCGAGCAATTTAGTAAAGTCTCAAGATTATTGATTTTTATTTATTTATTTATTTTTTTGAGACAGGGTCTTGCTTGGTAGGTCAGGCTGGCCCTGAGCTCACTATGTAGCCCAGGCAAGCTTTGAACTCAGCAATCCTCCTGTCTCTGCCTCCCGAGTGCTGGGATTACAGACGTGAACCACCACACCTGGTGATTTTTTTTTTTAACTGGCTCTCGTTTTGTAGTTCAGGCTGGCCCTGAGCTTACTATGTAGCCCAGGCAAGCCTCAAACTCAGCAATCCTCCTGCCTCTGCCTCCTGAGTGCTGGGATTACAGGTTTGAGCCACCAAGCCTGGCATTTGTGGTATGTGGTACTGATTGATGGTGGGCATGAGTCACCACACCTAGTATTGTTGTATGAGGTTACCTGATCTAACCAGGGACCTTGCACTTGCTAGGCAGGCACTGGAACCACTGAGCTAAATCTGCAGCCCTCAAGATAAAAATTTAAAAATGGGTGGGGATGAAGTGTGTGAAGTCAGTACCACTGATATGGGGGGAGATGAGTCCTAAACTGCTAGATGTCAGATACCCTGAGTGTGTGTTCCCCAAAAGTAAAAAAAATAAATTCTGAGCAATAATGGAGGTTAAGAGTAGGAAAAATTTATGGAGAGGGATAGCCCCCAAGCAACAGAAGGGAACGCAAAAGTGGGCTGCCATGGAGGAAGTTTTATAAAGTCATGAGGTGATTGCAGAACTATGATCAACCAATAAGATTACAAGTAGAGCCGCTTAAGTAATATTGATTAAATGGGGAAACAGGTTATATAATGAACATGGAAAAAACAAGGATTTTTCTGAGATGGATCAGGAAGACCTGGTCCCCAACATGGGTGACTGATGTCTCTCTAGACTTTTTGGCCCAGCCAATACCAATTATGGTATAATCTTCAATTTATTGACTATCTCCTGGGGAGGCATGCAAGGCCTGGTCATTCTGTCTTTATCTCGAGGCCTGGCCTTCAATGAATGTGCCTCCAGCCACACTTGTAATGTGCTCTCATCTACACTGAATCCCTCCAGGGCCCAGCCCTGTTGACTGCCTACAATATTTCCACCTAATTTAGCTATCTGGGATACCACTACTGGAGAGACCGGGAGAGGAGGAGGCACCTGATTAAAAGCTAATCACATGATCTCAAATAATAAACTCTACCCTGCAGCCCAGGTATGCCATATGGAAAACTTCAAACCACTCTGAACAGATCCTGCCCAAATCATATCTTGGGTTGTGGGGCTAGAACTTTGTTGCAGGATGTTTCAACTCTTGTGGCATTTTGGTCCATTCTAGCACTTCAGGGATTGGCCCTCCTGTATCTTTAGCTAACTCTTACCCTCCTCCTTCTAGATACCAGGGTACTGTACAACCAAAGTCTGGATGCTGCAGGTGATGTGCACAAGTGCCCCAACCCATGACTGCTGAGTTAGTCAAACCTAAGTAAACTTAGTAAGACAGTTAGCTGATTTTAACAGCTGTGCAAATGTTGACAAATATTGCTATTTCTATTGCCTTATGCTTTGGCAGAAGATTATTCACAAACCTGGCGTGAAAGCATATTGTGTCATACATATATACTCATTTTTAACCCCCGAGGAAACACTGCAAGGCTGAGCATGGTGACTCACGCCTGTGATCCCAGTACTCGGGAGGCAGATGCAGGAAGATTACTACGAGTTCAATGCTAGACTGGGCTACATAGTGAGTTCAGGGCCAGCCTGAACTACAAAGCGAGACCCTGTCTCAAAAAAAAAAAAATTAAAAACAAGGAAACAAATATAACTTCTGGGCAGAATGGGTCATAAAATAAAACATATGTCTGTAGTGAATGACCTCAGGATAAGGGGAGGAAAAAGAATGTCATTATCATTAACATTTATTTGGTGTTTCCTGCCTTTTAAATTTTGTAAAACTGATATTTTTTCCAAAAAGTGTTGTTTACATGTGCATAGTATAAAACAAAACATACGGGCCGGAGGGTTAGCTCAGTGGTTCCGGCGCCTGGCTCGCAAACTCAAGGTCCTGAGTTGGATCCCCGGTAACCACATATAATGCTGGGCGTGGAGACACGCCCACCAGCAATCAACACCGCATACCACAATGCCGGACGTGGTGGCTCACGCCTGTCATCCCAGCACTCGGGAGGCAGAGACAGGAGGATTACTGAGTTCGCGGCCGCTTGCCTGGGCACCATAGTGAGCTCAGGGCCAGCCTGAACTACAAAGTGAGACCCTGTCTCAAAAAGCAAAAAACAAAACAAAACAAAACCAAACCAAAACATACCCCCAAAGGGAAATGTGTATATCATCTGTTAGCATCTTAATATGTTTTATTACTATGTTTCTCCACCTTCATTCATCAAATAGTTTATTTACCACACAGATGGGAACTGGAGAGCCCAGAGAGGATTTGCTTACATTTCTTAGGAGTTTTGAGCATGAAAAGGCTGGGTGTGGTGATGCATGCCTGTAATCAATCGCAGCACTCAGGAAACCAAAATAGAAGGATCACTGAGAGCTCAAGGCTAGCCTGGGATAAATAGTGAGATCTCACATCCAACTAGTAACCAGGCCCGACCCTGGTTAGCTTCTGAGATCAGCTAAGATTGGGGACGGTCAAGGTGATTATGGCCATAGACTACATAGTGAGATCTGCCTCAAAAACCAATAAAAAAAAATAGTCAGTGGAAGGACTTTAAAAAAAAAAAAAAGAAAGTAAGATCACCCATAGGATCACATTCTGAAAGGTGGAGTAGACTGTAAGCACAGAGAGAATTGAGATTACAAACAGGAGCACTGTGAGAGTATGCAAGGAACATACACATTTATACAGCATGCTGTAGCTACCTGCCGTGTTTTTTTAATTGCAGCTACCTATAGGTATATGTATTTTTTAAAATTAAAAAAATTTTTTTGAAGTACTAGAGATTAAACCCAGGGCCAAAGTACCAGACCACATCTATATTCCTTTTTCACTGTTTAATTTTGAGGTAAGAGTTTCGATAAATCCTTAAACTGCCCAGGCAGTAGTCGAATCTGCAATCCTCCTGCCTCAGCCTCTACTGGAGCTGTGGTTACAGGCATACACCACCGCGCCAGGCTCGCACAAGTATCTTCCGTGTTTACAGATACATGTACCCAAGTGTGTCAACATGTTGCCCGTGCTAATGGTTGTAGAGCCAGCCTTTTCAGTATTCTCCTGCAACCATTTGCCCCCAGGCAAGCACTCTTCCTAGACAGCATTTCCCCGTATCCTTACACAAGCTGGGGGCTGAGGTTTTAAAGCTACCTCCTAAGGCTCGACATTTTGGGCGTTTACAATTTTTTCGGCATCATCCATGCTGTGACTTGGTATCTGGACAGTAAGATTTGTAGAAACCCACGATTATCTCCTGGGCCGAATTTCGTGCAAGTGGAACTGCTGAGTCAAAGGCTCTGTAAAATTCGGTGGACAGAAACCGCGTTTAAACCTCACGACTCGTCTCGGTATCCATTCTTTACCTTGGGAGGGACAGTAGCAGAGGGGATGAATATCTGGATCAAGGTCAAGAACAATTAGAAGAGACTGAATTGAAACGCCGCGCGGGCTCAGCCTGCTGCGGCACGGATGGAATTTGCGGCTCGGCGATTTTTTTTTTTTTTTTTTTGGCGTGTTTTGGTGGAGGAGGGGCCCGCGGCGGGGAAGGAAACTTGTGTCGCAGTAAAGGCGGAGGAGGAGGGCGGGACCGAGTCCAGAGCGGGCCGCGGAGAAAAAGTCCGCGCTCGTGCTCGCCAGGCCGGCACCCAGCCCCCCGCTGGGCGCCTCGGAGGCTGAGTCCTCCGGGGGCTTCCTGGCCCGGTGCCACGCACCTAGCAGGGCACCGGTTGCCAAGGCCCTGCCCGGGCTGCCGGTTTAGTTGCTAGGGCCTCCATCTTGGGCCGGTGGCCGCGGCGCCCCCGGAAGGGGTTTCCGAGCGGGGCATTCACTTCCGGTCTGGGGCCTGCGGCGGCGGCGGTGGCGGCGGCGGCAGCGGGTCGGTGTAGAAAATGGCGCTGGTGCAGCGGCTCGGGCCTCTCCCCGCGGCGCTGCGGAGGGCTTGAGGCTCGCGAGCCTCGTTCACCGCGCCCCACCTGCTCGTGCACTTTACACACATGAGGTGAGCGCTGCGAAGCGGAGCCTCGCGCCGAGGCGGGAGGAGCCTTGGGCACTGCTGCAAGGCGGGCGGGCGGCGGCGGCGTCGGCGGGCGTCCTCGAGACCTCGGGCCTCGGCCGGAGGGCGCTGGCCGCGCGGCGGCGGGAGCGGCGGCGGCGGCGGCGGCGGCGGGGGAGGCCGGCCGGGGGCCGCCGGGGCGCGGGGCTGCTCGTCGTCCTCGCCGCCCGCAGTGCCAGCCGCAGCC
Source organism: Thryonomys swinderianus (assembly GCA_004025085.1). Taxonomy (NCBI): domain Eukaryota; kingdom Metazoa; phylum Chordata; class Mammalia; order Rodentia; family Thryonomyidae; genus Thryonomys; species Thryonomys swinderianus. The sequence continues at coordinate 13,432 of PVIC010034170.1, forward strand.
CCGCAGCTTTGTGCCCGGCCCCCCTCCCCCCGCCAGCCGGGCGCGGGCTCCGGCCCCGGCGCCTCCTTTTCCACGCACATCTCGTGTATTTTGTTTTTGTTTTTGTTTTGTGTTTCAGAGGATTGGAAGCTAAAGCTACCAAAGACGTAGAAAGAAATCTTAGCAGGTAAGACAGGCGAGCTTGCCGTCTCCCGCCCCTTTCTAACCTTGCCTTTCCGCTCCGGTTCGTCCCTCCTGGGGTTAGAAGTTCCCCGGTGTCATTTTCCTTTTCTCACGCAGGCGGTCAGACCTTAGGGAGAGACGGCCTGGGGGAATATTGGATGGAAGGCTTTTCGGGGAAGATGCGTAATTACTCGTGTGTTTCTGTCTTAAAAAAAAAAAAAAAGCAAAAAGCAATTCTTGTAAACTTAGTTAAAGCATTCTCACCCTTTTAGAATTTAATTAGGGGACTTGTGCATTAATTACTATTGTAAGTGGTTGCAGGCATTGTGTGACTCATGATTGAGGCAGCCCTTATGGCGGGCTGTCAAACTGTTTTGGCTTCCCCGTTATTACTTTGTAGCTCAAATTGTTGCCTTTATAAAAAGATACTATGTGTTCGCCCTCTCCCCCCGCTCCCCATACATTGTAGCTAGGCAGATTCTATTGCGTTAGAGACAGTTTTGCCCTTGAACTTTACCAAGTTTAAGCCGCGCCCCCCCACAATACCTTTCTGTATTCCGTGTGTGTGCATTTTTATCATCTTTTTTTTTTTTTTTTTTTGAGACAGGGTCTCGCTTTGTAGTTCAGGCTGGCTCTGAGCTCACTATGTAGCCCATTTATCATCTTTTAAAAGAAATAAAAATCTGTTCCAAATAATTGGTTATCTGTAGTATCGGTCCAGAGTGTTTTCGCAGCAGTACTTAACAGAGCTTAAGTATGGTTGCAGAGCAAGTTTTTGTTTTGTTGTTGTTTCTAAACGCTGTCTTTATGGAAATATTAGCTCTATTAAGCTATAATTGTTTAAGCATCAGGGAAATGTGCTGTGTTTAACTTTTCACATTCACTTTCTGTCTTAACCTTTTCTTATTCATCTTTTTCTTTTGCATCATATTGAGACTCAGAAAGTTCTAGATGTGAACGGCTTTCACTTGGACAGTAAAATAGAATTTCTCCTGTTGGCCTTTATTGTGGCTTAGTTTGCTTACTTAAGTTTAAGTTTAAATTTAAGCCTAATTTTAAATTTATATTGAAATTATTAACACAATTCAGGTTATCTGAGTATTTTTCATATAAAACCTCTCCAAGTTACTAGTTTGGCCAGTTTCATACCTATTAATTTGTTCAGGTAATTGTTAAAAAATCTGTACAATTGACAAAGAATGGGCAACATTGCTTTACTCAGTAAGAGATTTTTTGTTAGCTGGTTATGGAATCATTTCGTAGGGACCAAAGGTATTACAAATTGAAGGAAATGAAGCCTGATATTAAATAACTTGTATGTTGAAGCAAGTTTATTGTCAAAAGTGTTATAAGAAATAGTAAGATGGATTCAAAGGATATGAGTTAAATTACCTTGAGGTATAATTTCAGCAGCAGAAAGAAGCCTGGGGGGGGTCTTCCATTTTTGTTTTGCCAGGTAACTCCATATGAGTATATTTCCAATGAGGTTCCCCCCCCAAAAAAATATTGTCTGTAGAACAGGTACAATTTTCATATACTACTGTGATTAAACAGAATCTGGGTGTCTGTGTTTGCCATGGATCAGAGTTTTAGCACTAGCTCTGCCACTTAAAATATGACCTTGACTCTTGGGAAATCAAGTAACCTCTCTGCCTAATCTATAAAATGAGGGGCTTAGGCCAGCCTGTTGTTAGAATCTGTTAGGCCCCTTGAATTATATAAAAAAGAGTCAGATACTGTCCATATCCACAGAAAGCACATGTAATCCAGCAGGAAGTCTATAGTAAGGACATAAATAACATGAAGTAGACAGTGTGGAGGCCAGAGGCACTACTACTCTATTCTTGTATTTGAGGGTCTTTTTTTGGTCTGTAAAGTGTGAAAAAGAAAAACAGATGTCTGGGAAATTTTCAGGCAGGCATCCAGTGAGGGGAATATTTCTGTTTTTTTTTTATTATTTTGTGATAGGGTCTCATTTTGTAGTTCAGTCTGGTCCCAGGCTCACTAAGTAGCCCTGGCAAACCTCGAACTCAGCAATCCTCCTGTCCCTGCCTCCTGAGTGAGCTACCACGCCCGGCGTTGTGGTATATGGATGGTTGTCAGGGTTTGAACTCAGGACCTTGCGCTTGCCAGGCAGATGCCAGAAACACTGAGCTAAATCCCTGAGGAAACATTTCTTAAAAGACATCTGCGTAGAGGGAGATGATGAGGTACCAAGCGCTGCCTTTTTTCCCCCAGACAGGAATGTTGTCTGTTTTACCCACTAGTGCTTTTCCAGTAGTTAAAGCTCTGTATTCACTTAGTGAGAATATATTGAGCATCTTCTGTGTTTCAGATACAGCACTAAGCATTGGGAGGGGGCATACGTTGCTACATTTGTTAAATGCTACTTGCTTGGCCCAGTTATTCAAAGACTCCAGTGGATTCATCTGATCCTTGAAAAGCCCAGTTAAGTAGGTACTGATATTACTTTTGTTTAGAGATGAAGGATTTGAGGTATAAGGAGATTAAATTGTAGGAGTCCAAAACACTGGTAAATTGGAAGAGGTGTCCGCCTATAAACTAAATTGTCTTTTTTTTTTTTCCATGCTGTGAATCAAACTAAGGGCCTCACACATACCAGTCAGACACTCTCCCACTGAAATACCTGTTGACCCTTTAACTGTCTCAGAAAGTCACAGTTCTGTCAGGCATGGCACTGCACCCCTGTTATCCCAGGCCTCTGGGAGACTGAAACAAGAGAATTGCAAGTCTGAGCCCATAGTGGACAGCTTAATAAGATCTCAAGAAATAAAAAAGACAGGATTTTAGCTCAGTACAAAGGCCCTGGGTTCATCTTTTAGTACCACTGGAGGAAGAAGGAAGAAAAAGTATAGTACTCATCTTCAAAAATTTGAAAATGTCTTCCAAGAAGTAGAACCTACAGATGCATGCACACAGTATGAGAGCTTCGCAACCTAGACTCCAGTGACACTAGATAGCTCATTATGGTGAGGACTGTCCACACCATGTGTGTTGTAGGGTGGTCATCTGTAAAGAGAGTTCCTTGTCAGTGTCTGATAATCAAAGGTGACTCCAGATACTATAAAGGTCAGTGTGGGTGAGAGACTGGACAGAACCAACGCTGGTTAAGAACCACTGTTCTAGATCTTTGAAAAGTTTGAAACTTTACATGTTGAATTCATTTAAGCATCTTTTTATATCCTGGAAGCCAAATTGTATCTCCAGTGTGGAAGCTGTGCCCTCTGAAGTTCAAAGCTATGTTGCCATTCTTCTTTTCTCCTGCTAAGGGATAATTCTTCTCGAGACAAGTGCCAAATATCCTGTGCCAGTTAAACAAAATTGGCTCGAAGGATACATTTAGTTTGCTACCCTGAGTAAGCTGTCTTTTAACACTCATTTTTGGCTGTTTAAATTGTCACATGATGTTAGTATCAAATATATTCAAAAGAGTGAGCTATCCTAGATAAAAGTGATCCCCATAGGAATGGATCTTTAAAGTATGGAATTAGTCTTGAAAAGCAAAGAAAAGGGTATTATAAGAACAATAGCAGAAGTAAAGGCACAAAATCCCTCTAGTCAATCCAGCTGGATTGTCATATAAGGCATTTGTAGCAAACTGAATGAGGCCAGTTGAGGAGCTGGGGAAGGTCATGTTGAGAAGTTTGTGTTTAGAAGTCTATAATGGAGAGCCATTATCTGCCTTTGAGTCGGATGCTAATGTGATAGAAAATCTTTTAGGCTGGGATTGGTGATCAGGTGTATTTCTGGGAAATAACCAGAAGTCTAGAAGAGACGTGATAAGGAATTAAACGAGAGCCTGAAAATTTGGCTGCTGACTACTTGTGAGATGATTCAGAATACATAGAGATATCTATCTTGAGTGATTGCAAGATTGACCCAACTTTTGAAAGGAGTAAGGTCAGAGCAGAAATTGTTTAGGGAGAGATGATAAATTATATTTTTCAGTTGTTAAACAAAACTCTTTTTTTTTTTTTTGCTTTTTGGAGACAGGGTCTTGCTTTTGTAGTTCAGGCTGGCCCTGAGCTCACTGTGGTGCCCAGGCAAGCCGCCGCGAACTCAGCAATCCTCCTGTCTCTGCCTCCCGAGTGCTGGGATTACAGGCGTGAGCCACCACGCCCAGCATTATATGTGGTAACCGGGGATTGAACTCAGGTCCTTACGCTTGCGAGGCAGGCGCCGGAACCACTGAGCTAACCCTCCGGCCCAAACAAAACTCTTAATACAACTCAATTGATCTAATTTCTTAAAAAATATTTCTGGAGGCCAAAGACAATCATTGAATATTTAGAGCTGGACCATGACTTTAGGTTTAGGCAGTATTCTGAGCCCATCATTCATTAAGACACCTGTGGTTGAGACAGATATGGTGCCACAGCCAACATTCAGACAGGTCTACTTGATTTTTTTGTGCGTGTGGTACCAGGGACTGAACTCATGTTCTTGTGGTTACGAGATAGGCAGTAGCTAAAACTGAGCTAAATCCTGGTCTCGGGTCTTCTTATTCTTAATTCTAGTTGCCCCACACTATGCAGTGTTTTAATTGCACAGTTGATAAAAGAGCTATGCCATTTCCTTTTTTTTTCCTGAAAAGTAACAATTTTGGTGTATTTTGGCCCATTCTACTAATGAGTTCACTCTAATGTATATTATCTAAAAGTGGATGTGCTTCATGTTAGACTGACTGCTTCACACTAATGGTTAAGTGCCACTGTATAATAAACATGGTTAAACTTGTGTGTAACATAAGTGTAGCATCTGCCATGATCTGGTGATCAGGCAAAACTTCATGTTGGTAGGATTCTTTCTAGTTCACTTGGCAACTATGCTATAAATGTATAGAAATAAATGAATAACAAAGTATAAGATTAATTTAAAAATGTGTAAGGGACTGGGGATGTGGCTCTGGTTTCATGCCTGCCTGGCAAGTGGAAGGTCCAGAGTTCAATCCCTGGAACCAAAAAGAAAAAAATGTGTCATGGTCCTTTGTGGAAAATTTGGATATACATGTCATAAGAAGAATACTATCCTGTGATCTCTTGAATTTTGCTATCTGAACTGTGTCTGAAGGTGTAAGTTGGAAAGGCAGAGTCCTTTGCAGTGCTCTGACAGCCTCAAAAGTATTGCTCATAATTAGAAAGATTAAAATGTTATATGTATTCTGTTCAACGTAACTTATGACAAATTTCACTCAAAATCCAGGAAAACATCTCATTAAACAATTTTTAAAAATTATTCTCATGTTAAGCAGAGTTGCCAATGTACTGAACACTTGCATCTGTTTACTTGGGCTTACTGATTATTACTATTTTGACATATTTCCTTCATCCTGATACTTCACTCCCAAATATAGTAGTCTTTATCCCAGAAGAAGGCCTTCAGCATAACCATCAAAGGATTGTACATGGAATGTTAACTTCATGATACTGTTTGGTTTGTATCGGCTTTTCTCAGTTGTCCTAAGAGTGGTTTTTCTTCCTCTCAGCTCCTTAAGCCAGAATAAATTTAGTTATCTCCGAAGTTTCCTTGTATCAGAAACAGTTTCCTGACCTTTTATGCTCCTTCCATAATGCCATTTTTTTGACCACTGTTTGAGCAGACTTTGGTTTGGGTTTGTCTGGTCATTTCTGCATAGTTAGTTCAGGTTAACCCTTTTCAGTAGGAATATCTTATTGGTGGTGCTGTGTTGATGTTCAGGACCTCACTTCAGGTTCTGAGCTTGAACATTTCTAAGTAAATTGGCTGAAAGTCTGTCCAGTGCTTTTAACTTTACACTGATTCAGTGTTTCATTTTAGGAAATTGCAAACTGTTTAAATTGAGATTTGATTTAAATATTTGAAGTTTTAATGTCATAATAATTGCTACTTTTATGAAGTTATTTTGAAGATGGTTTTTTTATTGATAGGCATAAAAGTGGCTTGTTTTCAGTTTTTTTTTTTTTTTTTTTTTCTTTTTGGAGACAGGGTCTCGCTTTGTAGTTCAGGCTGGCCCTGAGCTCACTATGGTGCCCAGGCAAGCCGCCGCGAACTCAGCAATCCTCCTGTCTCTACCTCCCGAGTGCTGGGATGACAGGCGTGAGCCACCACGTCCGGCATTGTGGTATGCGGTGTTGATTGTTGGTGGGAGTG
>PVIC010034171.1:0-19766 GCA_004025085.1 Thryonomys swinderianus
ACATAAATAAACAGGGAAGATACCACATGCTCATAAATAGAAAGAAAAATATTGCTGGAATGTTCATGCTACTCCAAGTGATGTACAGATTTAATCCCTATCAAAATATAAATGTCATTCTTCATACATACAGAGAAAAAAAATCCTAAAATCTATATAAACTACTAAAAACCCTGAATAGCCAAAACAATTTTGAGCAAACAAAAATTTGGGATCATACTATCTAATTTCAAAGTTTACCAATCAAAACAGCAGGGTCATGCTATAAAAAAACAGACAAAGATCATTACAAGAGACTTGAAGGGACAGAATAAAACCATACCCATATAACAAACCAACTTTTGGCAAAAATGAAAAGAAAATATATAGACAAAAGAAAGTTTCTTCAATAAACAGTACTGGAAATATTGGGTATCTATATAGAGAAGAATGAAATTATGGCCTTATCTCTCAACATATACAAAACTAAACTGAAAATACATTAAAAATGTGAATGTAAGACCCAAAATCATAAATCTTCTAGACAAAAACATAGAAAGACATAGTCTGAGAAAAGATTTTCTATAAAGGACTCTTCCCACTTTTCTTTCTACTTTCTTTTGTTTTCTTAATGCTCCCTTCTCTTAAACATACTTATATTTAGCATATTAAACTTGGATATATGTTTATTTATTAACTCTTATTTTACAACTGCCCCATTAATTTTTCAAGATCTTCAGAAAGCCCTAGAAATTTACATATATAATTTAACTATGTGCTGCAGTCTAAACCTTGGTGTTCACTGCCAAATTCATGTCTAAACCTAATATGCAATGCCACAGCATTAGGAGGTGGGACGTTGGAAAATTGCTTAAGTCATGAGGGCTTCATCCTCATGAATGGATTAGTTCTCCATGGAAAAGGTTGAACAGAGCTGCAATGACCCCTTCTGCCACCTGAAAATGCAGGAAAAAGATGTCATCTATTTTTCAAAAGGTGTCACCTATGAAAGATGAGGGCTTATCAGACATCAAATGGACTCGAGCTTTAATCTGACTCCAGAATTATGAACAGCAGATTTCTCTTATGAATTGCTCAATCTAAGATAATTTTTATTACAAGCTGAATGAATAAAGACACCATCTCAACTCTGTTATGATTCATGTCACAGAACCATGTAAAAGAGAATACCAGTTCCTCTAACTCTGGATAACTGGTGACCCACTTTTCCATCTGAAGGGTCTCCTCTGAGATTTTGGCTAAACTCCCCCATCTTTCATACCTAATGGACATTTCAGACTCATCTCTTCATCCTAACTCTAAAATCCCATTTTTACTCAGCACTGTCTCTCTATTGGAAACAATCACCTCATTTCTAATCATGTAGACTATAAGCTTTAAACTGTTCTACATTTCTTCTTCAGTACAATTCCACATCTCATTAATCACCAGTTTCTGCAGATAGTGTTTTCTAAATGTTTCTAAATTACTACCTCTTCCCCATCCCAATTCCCACTCTCTGCACTACTGTAGTTAGTTTCCTGGACTGGGAATGTAGTTGAACATGGACAGTGCTACCTTCTTCACATCCTCTGGGAGCTCCCAGGAGGATTCAGACAAAATGCAATCTGGACATGCCACTTTTCTCTATGTTAAATTTCTCTTGAGGCACTATCTTCAGAATGCCATTAAAGCTCTTTCATATGATCAATAAGGGCTGAAGATGTAGCTCAGTGGCAGAACACTGGCCCAGCATACACAAGGCCCTGGGTTCAATCCCCAGTACCTCAATATGATCACTAAGACCAAAGTCTTAGTCTCAATTACTTTAGTTTCTTACTTTACATTCTAGCACTATAAGTATCTATGAAATCTCCAACTAATTTCATTAAATATGCTTTTCCTAGGATACATTTTACCCTACTCTTCCCTTCTTCTGTATCACTTTCCAATTTCCCTGACCTTCTTATCATTTTGGACTTTGCTTACATACATTTCTTCTGAAAGACAACATCCTTCTCCTAATCCAGGCTCAAACCACTTGTGGGATCCTGGACATATCCTTATCATGCATCAATCCCTCTTTACTAGAATGACCTAGGTGACTCTCATTGCATTCTTTTGCAAGATCATTAAGGATAGGAAATATATCTTTTATCCATTTCTATTCCTAGTACCTAGAACTTCACTTATAATATAATAGAAAGTTTTTATACCTCCCCAAGAATTCAAAGAAAAATAGAGCACCTTCTTAATCTCTGAAGGTTGTCTCTGACTTGCATTGTCTCAAGGGAATTATTTTTATGCTAAATTATGGATTTTGTTAACTACATAATTATGATTTAATTTTGGCCATCAATTTACTAATTCATTCAGTAAGCATATATAGTCTAAGGCAGAGCAAGCTGAAGGTCATCACCTTCAGAAACATCCTGGGGGCATCTCATCTGTTCTCTGCTCTTGCCGATTCTGATCCACATTCACTCTCCAACATTTCATCTGCTGCAAGTGCCGGAACAAAACACATAAAAAAAAAATCCTAGTCCCAACGCCTCATTCTCTGACTCCCTCAGAGACTTGGAGATGAGTCTTTTCCTTCCAAGGAGCTTTTCTCATCACTGACAAGTCAGAAATTAATAACCAATACCATTTCTGGCACAAACAATGTTGAAATATGGTCCTGGAGGCAGGTTACCCCAGGAATGGCCAAATTTTGCCACAATAAAACCCAAGCAGTTTGCATAGAATTGTGGCAAATCCTATAGAATTCAGATTATTATTTGCAGCAGACCCTTTTAAGTTCTGTCTATGCTAAATTAACCCATGTCATCTCAGCAGCATTTAAATGTATGTTCTGAGCCAGTCATGGTGGTACACACCTATAATTCCAGCATTCTGAAAGGCTGAGGCAGGAGAATTGCAAAGTTGAGCTCATCCTGAGCAATGTAGTGACAGTGAAACACTATCTCAAAAGTTAAAAAAAAAATGGCTAAAGATGTAGTTTAGTGCAAAGGCCATAGGTTGACTGCCTCCACAAATGGTTCTGTTCCAAACTCAGGCACTCAAACCCTAATGATAAAATAAAAATAGTTCCTATAGTCTCTGTCTCTCTAGGGACATAATTGGGATGTTTACATATGGGAAAATACAGGAAAATAAAGGGCACATCTGCATTTTTAATTTTGAATAAGAGACCTCACCAGACACCCCTAATTCAGTGTCAAAAAATTCTGACATGGACAAATTTATTTTCCTTCTATGTAGAATGTAGCTGGAAGGCCTCTCTTATGTTTTTGTTTGTTTACCTTTAAATTTATTGGGTACAGTTTAGGTACAATATGATGACACTCAACATCCCTGGCATCTTGGACCTGTATATGACATATCTTGCTTATTTTCCCTGTTCCCCTGCCCTCCCTTCAACCGTTCTACTCCTCCCCATTTACAAAGTCTTTCCACTTTTTCCTTCTTTTCTCATATCTTTTTCTTTCCCTTCTTTCCTTTCCCCCACCTTCTCTCCTTATTTCTCCTTCTCCCATGAACATTAAGTGAGAACCATAATGTACAATAGATACTGTGTTGTAGAAAGGGCTTTCTTTTTAAAAACAGTTGCACAATCTGCTTGGAGAGTTTTCCACAAATGTGCACAATTTAAATCCATTGGAGAAAGAATGATATTTCTTACAAAGTTTTATTTATTCTAATCCAATGTAGGACAAGTATGTATAACGAAAGGAAAAGGGAGCTGTGAGGGACCCCTGCAATGCTCCTGGACTCCTGCAAGCCAGTATAGTATCTGCAAGAGAGGAAAGTAGGAATAAAAAGAAACACACAGAGACCTGAGAGAAACTGAGTCTTGGGCTAATGTAAGCTTCTCTGGACAACAAAGATGAAGAAGTCCGAGTATTTATTCACTACAAGTGTGGGAAGGGGGGAAACAGGCTAATAATAAGTATCAAGCAGCCAGGATGGCAGAATGAGAGCAAAATATATCTTTACAGAAGAGAATAAACAGTTAACCTAGAGGGGAGGAGTTTAGCTGGTCAGTAGACCTCAGCTGAGAGTGCACTCAGCCAAGCTCTGTTGCTTTCAATGTAACACAGCCAAATTAAGGAAGAGCAACAAACTTGTGCCCCTAGGACCTGCTAATACCAGGCAGAGGTGTTTGCTAGAAGTATGGATTTTCTGTTTGGGATGACAGTGACAATAACATAGAAATATCAAGACTCTGGTAATCAGGGGATTGTCAGGCAGGATACATGCTGTGAAGAAATGATTGTCTCTACCAACAGTAACAAACAGAACAGGTGCTTGATTAAAAAAATCATTCTGTCTTGGAGCAAGGCACTTTGAGCATGAGAAGACTGATACACTTGCCTTGTTTAGAGACTGATAAACATTCTGGCATACTTTTTCTTATGGTTTAAACCAAACATCTGTGAAACCCATAAAGCAAAATGAATGTCCAGTAATGAACTTTCATTACTGTATTTGAGAAGCAGTGCAAGACAGAAAAGTATTAGAACAATGACTTTATGCTCATTCTGATTTTCCAAGCTAATTAAAAGCAAATAAAGAATAATGGTCTTTGTGATTTAAAGATTTAGAATCTTGGGCTGAGGAAGTGGGTCAGTGGCACCACACCTGCCTAGAAAGGGCAAGGTCTTGAGTTCAATCCTTGGCACTGGGAAAAAACAGATTTCGAATCTTAGCACTTTAAAAATAATCATGGTCATTTATAAAGACCAAGTTTCCAAATCATTTAAGAAACAGCTACTTCCTATCTGTCCACACTATGTAGATCTGTATGACGCATTCTCAGCCCCATAGCTAATTATCTCAATAGTATTTGGGCGTTAGGCAGTTAATAGGTAGAGAGTGACAGCAGAGAAAAAATTCTACCTAACTCTTGCAGAAAAGCTTATGAGCAGTTTGAAATTCAACATTTGTAAGATTCAGGATCTGAAACCTGAATCTGACTCCACTAATCCTGACCTTTTTGAATGGAGTTATTTTTAAAGGTCTGGATAATCCCAGAAAGGAATACTGGTGCAACGAGGACTAAAAAGGACCATTACATTACCTATGTTTACACCCGCTCCTACACCTACTTCAAAATCTACTCTTCATCTGCCACTGCTTTCCCAGCTCTTTCACAGAGCACTGCACTCAATTTGTGGAGGATGTAAACACATAGTTGTTCCAGAAATAAAGATGAGAAATAGTGACCACCCAAAGTGATATAACACCAATTTGCTGTCCATATGAATAACAACAATTATTTGTATGGTATTAAGTTAAAAGCAAGTATATCAAAAAAGTGTAAGTGGATCACATATATATTAAGTACTAACCTTACTGCTATTTTAATTGAACACTCTAAATTGGCTTTAACAGTTGATGTACAGTCTTTCCATTTCAAATAAAATAGCCAAAGAATGTCCTAGATATTAGAAGGTCAAAAAGTACAGAATCAAGATACCCGGAGCTAGAATGTGAAAAAAAATAAATGAAAAGGACAAGTTGTATAGCATATTTTAAGTATTCCTCAGAATCTACAGATTTCTTTGCAATGAATCTGTGTCATCCTGTTATGTTATTGTTAGAAGAGAAATAGTTTTGTAGATTTTGGAAATGAAGTCACTGCATCCTTTGGATATGCATCTTATTCTCCTTTATCTGTGTCTAAGGACTATACTTGGTATATACATACACTTACTTTCCAATGTAACCACCAGAAAATCTAAGACATTTTCTTTAAAAGAATTATAAATTTAAAAGTAACTTTGAAAACATTTAGCTTAAATTCTATTCAGACTTTAGTGGATAAGAAAAGATTCATGTGTCTTACTCATGTTAAGATAAAAGACAATCTTTTTCAGATATTATCCCTGTTTCAGAAGCAGTTAAATAGTATAATTAAATAGTTCCATGGTTGCTGATGTTTTCATTTTTCTACTTACAAATATCTCAAATATAATGACGCTGTGAACTGTGTAATTATCTGTATAAATGAAAGTAATAAATATAATTGTATGAGATACCTATCTCTTTCAATAATTTTTTTCTTCTTAAATTACTAAGGCTTCATTTTGTTCACATTGAATCCATTTCTGGCCCGAATCTGAGCTTTGGGAAAGAAGAAATGTTGCTTGTTTTAATATGACTTAAGAATCATACCTTGGGCCAGAGGGTTAGTTCAGTGGTTCCAGCGCCTGCGCCACAAGCGCAGGGACCTGAGTTCGATCCCCGGTAACCACATATAATGCTGGGCGTGGAGACATGCCCACCAACAATCAACACCGCATACCACAATGCCGGACGTGGTGGCTCACGCCTGTAATCCCAGCACTCGGGAGGCAGAGACAGGAGGATTGCTGAGTTCGCGGTGGCTTGCCTGGGCACCATAGTGAGCTTAGGGCTAGCTTGAACTACAACGTGAGACCCTGTCTCAAAAAGCAAAAAAAAAAAAAGAATCATACCTTACCAGCACTTTGGGAGGCTGAGGCAGAAGGAGTACAAGCTCCAGTCCAGCTAGATCAACTAACAAGATTCTGTCTCAAAATTAAAAACACACACACACACACAAATATTTAAAGGAGCTAATGTAGATCATTGCAAACAACCTGGATTCAATATTCACCAGCAGTGCAAAACAAAAAACAAACAAAAATGCAAAACATTCTTACCAACAAAATTTCATGAACTGACTACAGAAAAAGAGAGAAATACAAATAGGTACAATTTTTGCCAAAGGAACTAGAGAACTATGGATGGTGAGGATTCCATTTTGAAATGTCAGCTCTGGATTCTAGAAGGTTTACTTTTCTTTTCTTTTCTTTTCTTTTCTTTTCTTTTCTTTTCTTTTCTTTTCTTTTCTTTTCTTTTTTCTTTTCTTTTCTTTTCTTTTCTTTTCTTTTCTTTTCTTTTCTTTTCTTTTCTTTTCTTTTCTTTTCTTTTGTCTTGTCTTTTCCTTCCCTCCCTCCCTCTCCTTCCCTCCCTCCCTCTCTCTCTTTTTTTTTTACAATACTAGGTATCAAACTCAAGCCCTTGTGTTTCCAAAGTAGGCACAGTACCACTCAAGCTAAATCTCTACCCTAGAAGGGCTATCTTTATATATCCATGAAGACATGGCAGGCAGTGGGACAAGAAAGTACAACTCAGAGTGAGGTCACAGTGTTTTGTTCTCTCTGAAACTCTGGCCTCTCTACTTTAGCCATTGTAGCACTTTCTATGGATTTGAGTCTATTTCTGTTGTTAAAACAAAACTCCTGAGGTTCAGTACTTTATAAATATAGCGGTTCATTTGGCTTATGATTCTGGTGGCTCGAAGATCTAAAACATGTCACTACTGTACTGTGAAGGTCCTCCTATGATATATCATAACACTGCAGAGAAACAGAATAGGAAACAGGTATGTGCAGAAGAAATAAAAAGTACATGGGTTGATGTTACTTTGTAACATTAATTGAGAATTAATTCATTCCAGGAAGACTCGAGCCACTCCCACCCCCAGAGAAGGTTTCATGAGGAAGGAATTCTCATGACCTCATTCCAATAGGCCCCAACTCTTAAAATTTCCACCTACTTAACATCACCACATGGAGGCCAAGCTTTCAGCCCTTAAACCCTTGGGAGAAAAACCATATCCAAACTATAGCAAAACATTTTAAATTAATAAAGGTAGGAGCAAGGAGAAAGTTTGAAAGAAGGGGAATAAAGGAAATAAAAATTTTGTCATGTGAAATATTTCTAATCTTGAAAATATGCTGATACATAAATCTGATTGTACAAAAACATTTAAATTATTTATATTAAGTACTCCTGTAAAATATGCAAAAAAAAAAACCTTCTGAAGATAAGAGGCAGGGTGACTATGAGTACTTTGAGAAGCAGAAAGGCCCTCTATAAATACAAGGCACTATTGCTGTTATGTATTATTTTGCTATACAATAAAACATTTATCACTGAATGAGGGGACACAAGGGGGAAGTGAGTATAAAACAACTCCATTTTCAAACTGGGCTGATGTGTCTACCAATTCTGAGCTACAATAATACTAGAAGCAACCGCACCTGCACATGAATGTCAAGTGACAGAAATTAAATTACAAAACAGGATGAATGCTTTTTCATGGGGATGAATCAAGTACTCTGAAGTCATAGTGTATGCCTGTGAAAAAGAAATATTTTAAAAGTTATTGGCAACTGGGATCCATATGGAAATGATAAATTTTCCAGAGACAGGCTTCTAGGCTCTGTCCACAGGATCCTTGATAGAGTGAAAAATATGAAAACGAACAACAAGGGGAGAAAGAATAAAGTACTGTTTTTGGTCACTGTGAGCTTCAAAAGACCAGCCTTTCAGACTAGCAAAACGTCCAAAGAAAGGGGATACAAGCATGAAGCTAAAAGGGAGTCCAGCTCCATCTTCCTTTGAGTTCATTATTTTTATTTATTTGTTTCAAGAGAATATTTGATTCATAGGTAGAACACCCAGGTGTCCATTGGCTCTATCATGTGTTGACCATTTGGGTCCCTGTAAGCTACTCGATTATCTATAACTCAGTTTTTTCATCAGTAAAATGATGATAATGGCTTTTACCTTGTCAAAAACAAAATGGGCTAATACTTATACAAATCTTCTAAAATTGGCATCCTATTAAATTTATCATTTCAAAAATACCCTGCTCAGAAGTCTCTTGAGCAAAGCTGGGGTCGAGCAGTTTGGAAAATAATTTCTATAGTGAAAAAAGAATCACTCTGCTACGTGGTTCTAAGAAAGCTTTAGCCCAGAGCCCATCCATCCTCCAAGCGACACGTACCAGTGGAACTGTGGACTTCATTTGTCAATTACAGGCACATTTATTTTCCTTTTCAGAATTTCTCTTTCTAGTATATTAACACATTTTTTCTCTTTTCCTCCAAAATGTCTCAGTATGGGGAAGAAAAAAGGGAGCCAGACTTGAGATGCTTTTCATTGACTCTGGTTTTTTGAGAGAAAACACTTGCCTTTCCCAAATCCAGATGGCTCAGGTTGTATATGACATTTTCTGGACACTAAAACATGTCACCTCTCTTTCTGAAGTCTGTTCTCAGCCCACCACACAAAGGTTTCTTTCTAGGAATCCAGAACCCAGAAATTAAATGAGTCTCCACAATATTCTGGAGTTTGATGGTAGCCACTCTCATTATTCTCATGTTACAGATGAGGGAAGATTTGCAGTTAAAAGGTTGAGTTATTGATTCAAAAAACCATTCAAGTCACTGATAGAAATAAAAATAGGATCTGAATTTCTTCATTCCGTTCTCAAACACTTTCATTAAATCTTTCTTCCAGAGCTCCAGAAAGCCTATATAATACTCTTTTCCTCAACAGTTTCTGAAGAAGTCTACTTTATACAATTCAGATAAAAGAACAGAGGAAAAGTTACATGTTTAATAATAATTACATAATTAGCAGGTAAAAGAAATCCTTTCAAGAGGTTAAGGCTCCACAAGTCACTACATCAACAAAGTTGATCAGTCCATTTGGTGTGTCTGTATGCTTCTGCCTCCGAAGTGCTAGGATTACAGGTGTGAGCCACCATGCCTGGCATTGTTGTATGTGGTTACTGGGGATCAAACCAAGGACCTTGCACTTTCTGGGCAGATGCGGGAACCTCTGAGGTAATTCTCCAGCCTGAAAGATGTTTCTTAATAAGACAATTAGAATAAATAACTGGTTGGATGTAGAGTAAGAGAGGAAAAGGAGGACACTGAAACTCTTAGACTGATCTCAGAGGGAGTCATCAGCTCCTTCCTGAGATGGAAAGATTCATGGAGCAGCAGGTTTCTCTGGAAAATCAAAAATCTTATTTTACTGTTAGTAAGTTTGATGTGTTTATTCAACATCCAGATAGAAATATCAGGCACCATGAACAGGAGAAATGAGCACAGCAAAGAAAACAGAGGTGAAATGAGTGAGCTAACGAACATGTAAGAGCAAGGAGGAGATGGCTGGAAAATAAGTAGACCCTTTAAGTTTTATGCTGTAAGATTTATATATTTAATGTGTTCCCCTAAATACAAGTGGATGTTTTGAGAAATAGACATAAAATATTCAAACAGGAGAAATACAACTCAGAATACTTAATATTGACATTATTGTCAATCTTTTTTCTGTACAAGTACACACTTTCATGTATAGTAATTATTTTTGTTTATTGTCTAGCATGTGTGCAGTACCGTGCATGCAATCCCATGACTGATTTAATTTAATCCTCACCCTTGCCATGCCAAAAGATGCTCCACCCACCTTCCTCTCACGGTTGTCCTTTTTGCAGAGCTGTAACTGGAACTCAGATTTTCTGATTCTAGAGTCTAGAAGTGGCCTAGTCTACTCTACAGTCCAGAAGTGCAATTAGAAAGTACACTTCAAATAAGAAGCACTCTCATTCGTTGCTGGTGGGAATGCAAATGGCCCAGCCACTTTGGAATGCAGTTTGGCAGCTTATTGCAAAGCTAAATACACTCTTACCAATCAAGCTTTTTGGTATTTACCCAAATGAGCTGAAAACTTACATCCACACAAAAAGCTGCACACAGATGTTTGTGGAAGCTTTTATCGAAATGGCCAAATCTTAGAAGCAATCAACGAAAGGACAAGGAGAAAACTTAGATGTACATTACTAGCTGAAAGAAGCTGACTTGAATAGGGTACATGTTGCATAATTTCAACAATATGACAATCTGGGGAGGGCAAAGTTACAGAGACTATAAAGAGATCAATGGTAGACAAGGGTTTGTGGGGAGGAAGGCAAGAATAGATGGAGAACAGTGAATGTTTAGGGCACTAACACACTATCTGATCCTATGGGTGAATAGATGTCATTATATATAGTATTTGTCTAAATCATACCACTGAGTGAATTTTAATATAAACCCTACTATGGTCTCAGGCTGATAATAACATGTCATATAGATTTGTTAATTAAAAAATATGCCACTCAGGTAGAAGATATTGATAATGGGAGATACAGTCAAAGGGGTTCTTGGAAAATCTCTGTAGTTGTTGTTCAGTTTTGCTGCAAACATAAAACTGCTCTCAAAATTAAATCCAGTGAGGGCCAGGGATTTAGCTCAGTGGTTCCAGTGCCTGCCTAGCAAATGCGAGGTCCCTAGTTCAATCCTCAGTAACCACATACAATAATACAGAGTGTGGTGACTCACACCCACCAGCAATCAGTACCACAGATGCTGGATGTAGTGGTTCACTCACATCTGTAATCCCAGTACTTGGGAGGCAGAGGAGGAGGACTCTTGAGTTCAAGGTTTGCCTCGGCTACATAGCTCAGAACCAGCCTGAACTACAATGAGGCCCTGTCTAAAAAAAAAAAAAAAAAAAAAAAAAAATCAGCGAGAAAAAAATATCCCCTCAAAGTATATGCTTTTTTTATAAGTTGATTTTTGTTTGTTTGTTTACTGCTGTCCTGGAGATTGAACTAAGGTCCTTTAACAGGCCAGGCTACATTGATGGAAATTTGGGGAATTTCTTCTTTATGTGACTTCCATATACTGTCATTTATTTAGCCAGCTTCTTATTTATCATTATAATCATTCTCATGTGATGGATACCACTGCTAATAATGTCTGTTGTATACATTCCTAGAATTAAAACTGCATTCAGCTTCCTCACCTGCTCACTAGTGATTTTCCTCAAGAGTCACAGGGCTCATCTGGAGCCGACTTGGAGTGAAAATGCACATTCCTTCTCCTGTCCATGCTCCACCATTTTCAGTTGCCATTTTGAAAGTGATAATAGCATCTCACAACCTACTCTTTCTGCAATCTAACTCCTTTCTGAATGAAGATTCCCAGAGTCTTAATTCTTCTTCTTAATACTGACCAATTGCAGCCTCTTAATCCCTTTCTCCCTGAAGATCCACTTCCTGACACCTGTCCTTCTCCCTTAGAGACTTAGGAAGAGTACTGATGCTGAAGTGTCTGCTATGGACAAGGACAAGGCTGCTTTGGGCCCGTTCCTACAAGACCTCCATAAATATACCTTCAAAATCCACTGGCATGAGTAAAGGCCACAAAAAAAAAAAAAAGATGCTGCTGCTGATTTCCACATCCCAGTTGGACAAGAGCAAAGCTTTCAGAACCTACTGGGAACTGAAAAAAGATTCAGATGAGATTAAGCTGACAGAAAGCAAAGAACAAAGCAAATAGTTAATAAGGGAATAAATGAGTATATATAAGTTGTATTCTTAACTAAAATCTCCTGGCACTTACTAAGTCATTTTGTATATAAGAGTACTGTTAAAAATTATTTATTTTTTTCCAGGATAGGAACCAAAAGTTTAAAATTTACAGTGTTATATATACTTTACAACTGTAGCTGTTTTTATTTTTATTGCCACCATTGTTTTTATACATAGCTGGGGTTGTAGAATTCAGTGTGCATAATAGTAACAATAGTTATATATTAGATCTAATCAATATCATTTATCATCTACTATAGGTATGTACAACACATGGCCTCAGGCTGTATATAGGCCCAGACAACTAGTAATGCAGCCTAATGGGATTATAAACTTTTAAAATCATATTATTCTTTAGTGGCATTTTTCATGACTCAGTTGAATGCTACTTGGCCTAGGAGGGTGTTGCGTGGTGTTGACCCCACCTACCACCCTATCACACACTGTCAGTCAGTGCAAAACCTACTTTCATGAGATATCATATGCACTTGTAACATGGGGAGTAAAACTTAGTGCTTAGTAATATTACTATATCAACCTATCTCCATGTGTGCCTGTGAATATAGGTGTTTCTTGCCATTAGGCAAACATGCAATTTTCTTATTTACTTATTAGTCTTGGACTAGCTATTTAATAAATGATTTAAAAAGGTTAAAATTACCTTTTACTAGCCTAAGTATAGGAAATTCAAGAATGCATTAAAAAGTTTTTTTCCTCATGTTATAATTACATATATAGTATCTTTAATAGAAAAAGAAATGTTTGCTTATTTTAATGTTCAGAATGTGTAGAATTGTAATCAGACATTCAAGCCTAAGGAAAATTTCCTCAGGTCTGTTTAAAGAATTATCCTCTGAGAGAAAAATATCCCTTATTTCACAATCATGCTTTATTCATCTCATAATATTTTGGCAGTGCATACATTTGTGCACAACTACATTTTTTTAAATCACAAAATCATATTCTGACAAAAGCAAGGCGCTTAGATAAGCTGGTGATGTTGGCCAGCAGGTGAGATCTGTGAAAAGAACATTAAATCAAGTGTGAATACAAAGTACTTTTGGAAAGTGGTTCATATGAGTTTTTTCAAATGCCAAGCAGGGTTGAGGGGGCCACTTTTGGAAGCCAGCAAAGAGGACTGAAAATCTGGATAGGAAAATTGGAGTACAGCTATCAAGAAATAATTATAATATGTCAGGTGGGGTCAGGTAGATACATTAGGTCTAGGTAGATCCATTCAGTAAATTTTCCAAATTATTGAAGAAATAGGAGAGAGCAGGAACATCAAATATGAGCAGTTCTAGGGAAGAGCTAGATTCACGTCCAAGCCAAGGAAGAAAGAGGAGCACAGTGAGCTCAGTAGAAACCACAGAAGGTGCAGCAGGAGAGGGGCCCAGAAATCAAGGACCGTGTGGCAGCTTAATGGGAATGAGGCACCCTGCAACTCCTCAGAGTGAGAAGTCAGCACAAAATGCTGCTTGATTTTCAACAAGCAAGAGATATTTCTAAATTGCTCTGGGCTGCAGGCAGCATGTCTTTTGCACATAAAAAAGCATCATATGGAAGAGCATAGTTTATTGATATTGATCTGTCGCCTCCCTTTTCTATCTGAACACAGCTTGGGCTATCACCCGTGACCAAATAACAAGATACTTCATATAAGGTGACACAAATTCATGACATCTCTACCTGATACAGAGCAGTGAAGCTAATAGTCTTTTTCAAGCTCCAGTATTCTAAGAATTTATGGATATTTCAAACACCACTGTAATGATAAATTTTATCATTGTAAAAAGTACATCCAAAGAGAGCCTAAACCATGACTCTTTTCATGTGGATTAACATGAAAAATAAACTTCTACTAGTTTACCAGAAATACTGAAAGATGATCTTAAAATGGATTCATTCAACTAAATCAATAACTAGTAAGAGTATAGGTGAAATAGATAGGTTTTGAGGTCAGATTAAAATTGAGCTCTAACTCTACTGTCTGTATAAATATACACAAATTGTTTATGTTTCTAAACCCCATTTATGCAAACTTAAAATGGAACCGATTTTATTGCGAACAGGGATGATATGTAAAGTTTAACTTTATGTGGTTTTTATTTCTCTCTAAGTATGACAGACTGCTGGCTAGGCCCCACCATTATTTCCCTTCTTTTACTAACAGAACCAGTCTTCTCTTTTGGTTTTAGCTGTTGTATGGCTATCAGCTGCTGCTCATCGTTCCCAGCATCTTTTGAAGCTGGGCTTCACCTTATTTTAGATCAGGACATAAGCAAATGAGCAGGAAGGCCATGTATAACTCAGGGTCATCAGTTTGGAATGGTTACCCCATTTTGCTTCTGTCCCCTGTTGGCTGGAGGATGGTGTGGTGGAGCAAGCAGACTTGGACCCAGAGATGGAGGCTGCATGCTGAGGTGGTGAATAGCTGAACATGTGCTGGATGTGCAGGAGGCTAAGTGCATAAGTATGCAACCAGACTCTCATGCAGCTGAAAACGCATTAAGGCAAAAGTGTGTGTGGCTGCATGGCCTATCCACTTTTGCACTGCTCTATGGGAGATAGAGATAACTATTTATTTTAGCTATTGTATCGTGAAGTTGCTTTACCTACCATTGATTCTCATTTCTATACTTGATCTATTAGTTCTCTATTTTACTACTCCAATACAGACCTTTTCTTTTCCTTCTTTTTTTTCCCCCAAAGCTAAATTCTTTATCTCTTAGAGGTCTTTTGGAAGAAGCAAAGAGACACAAAAGAATTCTTTTAGTAGAAAACTTGTGTTTTGATGTAGACAGCAAGAGAGTAAGGTTTTCAAATCCTTCCCCCGCAACATCAGCAGAGATTAAAGAAAACATTTCTCTGTACTGTGGAGAAGGAGAAAGCACATCCTAACAGCCACAATCATGGCATTAGGCCCTGGCTGTCTTAGAGCCCTCTGCAAGGAACAAGATGCTGAGGACAGAAGGCGGAATAAACTGCACTACTACATGAGGATTGCTGGTGTCCAGAATGCAGCAGTGAACAGTGAAGTGTGTCAGATAAACAAGGACACTACAGATAGAGAGCCTTGGATGGTCCAGTTACTCAGGGCCAGAGGTTCACCCCACTCCACCCCTGGTGCTCTGTTGCTAAGATCAAGAACCAGGTACTACACTAGAGAGAATGAAGGGAAAAAAAAAAAAAAAAACAGAGTATAACAGGTTAATTTTCTACCAGTCCACTAGCATAAGAGCATCAGTGCTATACATCAGAGTAAATTACAGAAAATAGAGTGTTTACTTTTTTCCCACTCAAGTTTTTGGACCAAGATTTTGATATTCTACCTCGCAATAAAGTAAATAAATGTAACTGTTAGACCATCGCATGGGGTTCATTCACTCTGATCCTTCTATTGACCTTTTTCTGTGTGCTAGACTCATGACCAGGGTGCACAAAGTTTCAAATATATTCTCAGTACCCCTACCCCATGTCCAAGGAACTCAGCTCATTGAATAACACCGAAACTGACACACTGTTTTCCATAAAATAATATGGACTCAGAAAAGGGAAATAAATGAATAAACAAACAAACAAACCAAGGCTTCCTTGGAGAGTGGAAGAAAGCATCTAACAGATGTGGCTTGAACTAGACACTGAAGCAAAAGCATAACACAAGGAAAAAGAGTTCATTTCTGACCCTCAATAGGCCCTTTGCAGAGAGAGAATACAGGTTGCCAAGAAATGTTGAAGATTGCCTTTATGAAAGGAAGAAGTAGGAAGAATGATAGAAAACATCACTGGAAAAGACCTTGTACACAGAATGTATATAGGTGGCTTGGTTTCCCATTAGCTCTTTCCTTGGCTCATTCTCCACTGTATGAAAACCTAACCTCCAGCAATCCTGAAAGTGAGCTATAACAGGGACAACTGCAGAGATGAAGAGGAAGAGGCTAAGTGTTGGGGGAATAGTAAGGAGCTAAAGAGGAAAAGCTGGAGTAATGTGATGAAGGGAGGAGAGAACAGGAGCAGGCCATCTGTCTATCTGTCCATGTGTCCATCAAGTGTATTGCACCGCTAATCCAATGGGTGCCGGTCATCTACACTTTGAACATAAGATTTATTAATCATCTAGCATTTGAGGACAAGGAATCTACCCAAGGACAGCCCCATGTACCAGACAGTTGATTGTCCTTAGTCAGACTATAGGCTCAGGTGACCTCCTTCACATCTGCATTTGAAAAGGCATCCAGTCTCACCTGTACTATGCTGGTGTCAAAATGAATCAGTCACCTCTGAGGACTGAAATACTTATTCATGTGGACTAGGAGATATAAGGCAAAAAGTTGCAGGAAATTCAGGCCAGAGGCTGACTGTATGCAGCCCCATAGAGCCCTGCTTTGACAGAAGCCCCCAGGCACCGGTAAGGATAGAGGGAAAAGACAGACAAGCACAGAGCTGTCTTCTCCTTGGGTAGTACCTGCTGCCCTTTGCTTCCCACCTGTGTTGGCTTAGTTCTCCATTGATGTTTGTGTCTTTCCATGTGCCCTGATTTACCATATCACCCTGAACCTGTAGGCTGGGAACATAACTGCATTTATAATCAGTGCAAATCAGGTCTGGTGGCTGCACCAGCCAAGCGGGTCTGGAATGAAACGAGATTTTGAGTGTGAAATATGGTCCGATGAACACACCTCTAACAATTTAATGCAAAAGGCCTGATCTGGCTTGCCACAGAGCCAAACTCAATATGAAAAATCACAGCCCAAAGCTCAATCAGAGGGAATTTAATTAAAGAGAGTTGGTTATCTAGGCCCCACAAGGCTTGCCAATTTGTAACTTGGCAACCTGCAGCCATGAGCTTTTTTTGATAGATTTGTTGTCCCCTGCACCCATGACCAAGATGTACATTGGTTTGGCCTCCTTTTCCTTTTCTATTCTTGCAGCATTATTTTCATGCCACAGTTTGTCTCCAGGTTCTATTTTGTAAAACATGGACCATTTGTAGGTGAAGGAGAGCGACAGAGAGAGTAGCTGGTATTACAGGAAAAGGTGATACTCTTATAACCATACCTTCAAATGATTCCACAACCAAATAATTTCTATATACTTTGTATATAGAAAGGTTGTTTGTGGTTGTGGCTGTTTGACTTACTGCCATAATTTATACCTAAAATATTGTTTGCTACAGCCAAGTACTGTTCCAAGTACTTCATTTTCATTAGCTGATATAGTACAACCACCTGTAAGACAGGTATTCTTAGCATCCATATTTTACAGTTGAGAAAATGGGACTTGATGAATAGTGACTTCTTCCAAGTTAACATCCATTAAGAATATCAGACTGAAAACTTATTTGGAAAGCATCTTTGCTGATATAATTAAATATCCCCCAAACATCTCAGGTGTATGGAAAGTGATTAGATCATGGAAGTTCTAAATTCATCAGTTAATTCAACTAGTGATGAGTCCTGTAGCTCAATACATTGCTAGGAGGTGGCTGCAAGTGGTCACAGAGGGTATCACCTGGAAGGACCTATGCTTGTCTCTGGCTCCACCTTCCTCTCTCTGCTTCCTGGCTGCTGTGAGATGACGAGATTTCTTCCACCATAGCAAACCAGGATGTCTTTCAGCCTTGGGGCCAGCCAACTAGGCTGAACCTACTAGAAAATGTGGGCCTAATAAATCACTCTTTCTTTGAGTGGTAGTGTGTCAGGTATTTTGTCTCCATGACAGACAAGTTACTAACAGCGATGGAAAAATATTTTGGAGTAGGTGGAACTTACATCTAATGAGTGGAATCATTATAAGAAGAGTGTAGGAGCACAGAGATGCAGAGAGCAATGTGGGGATGGAAGCAGAGATGGAGTGATGTACCTTGGACCCAAGAGCCCCAAGGAATGCTAGGGCTTTCCAGCACCCTTAAGAAGGGAGTAAAGTGGTATAGAGCAGGTGCTTCCTCAGAGCCTCCAGAAAGGACCAAATCTGCCGAACTTTAATGTCCGATTTTTTACCTCCTACACTATGAAAGACTATTTTTTTTTTTTTTACTTTTTTAGGCTACCAGTTTGTGTAATTTGTTATACAGCCACAGAAAATTAATATAGCAACTGGGCTCCTCACCCAAAGACACACAGGTATTAAACACAGAGCCAAGGAATTTGGATGCTGAGTCCATGTTCCCATTCACTCGGCAATACCAGCTCTGTAGCCAGAGGACAGCTGTGTTCTGAGAGGCCTCTCCGAGCCATCACCCTGGTTTTCATGGCATGTCACTGATGCATTTGGCTATTGTCTTTGTAGTGATAAAGCATTCGATATCCCCATTTGCTATATTCTTAGGTTTGCTTCACTGGCTGCTAGATTACAATACCAGTTAAAATAAATATACGTCAATTGTCTTAACATCACCAGTATTACTACCAAGGAAAACCATGCAAGTGCTACAAACATTTTTTTTTTTTTTTTTTTTTGAGACAGGGTCTCGCTTTGTAGTTCAGGCTGGCTCTGAGCTCACTATGTCGCCCAGGCAAGCCTCGAACTCAGCAATCCTCCTGCCTCTGCCTCCCGAGTGCTGGGATTACAGGCGTGAGCCACCATGCCCAGCACTGTGGTATGTGGTATTGATTGCTGGTGGGCGTGAGTCACCACACCCAGCATTGTATATGGTTTGACCTTGCGCTTGCGAGGCAGGCACTGGAACCACTGAGCTAACCCTCCGGCCCCTGTACTATTCAATGTTTGTTTGTTTGTTTGTTTGTTTTTCAAAAATCTTATTTTGCACTGCTTGTTTTAAATGAAAATTTTCATTCACTCATATTAACTTCATAGAATAATGGATTTCAATTTGGCATACTCTTACAGGAATAAAACCTACTTTGATCATTTTTTTTAATTTCCTGTTTCCGGTCAGGCCTGTTACCATTCGGTCTCCATCATCCAACAACCTCCGTTGTCCGATGACCTCGACGACCTCAGGAGGATGAGCGAGGACATGGCATCACAACTCCCAGACTCCCTGTCGGTTGAGAAGCTTCTCCCATTTATTATGGATGTTACAAGAATTTATATGGGGCAGCTTGTGATGTGATTAGATGAGAAGGCAGGAGCACTGCTGGCGGTGGGGGGCTGTGATTTGGCGCAAGGGCGGAAGTAGCATTTCTAATCTGGTTCCCCTGCACCACCTGCATCACCTGCGTCACCTGCATCATCTGCGTTGCTACGTCGCTATGGCTTCTTAAAGGCCCATTATATCTATTCCTCCGCCAGGAGAGGGAGAGAGAAGTGAAAGGAACTGGAGAAAGGTTCGGCCACAGTTTCCACCACCCACTTTATCTACCTTTGCCCTACTCTATGTCTCTCTATGTCTCTCCAATTCTTTCCCTTACCCCTTTTCTTATTGTCTGTTTCTCTCCCTTTTTCACTTTCTACAAAACCAGACAGAAATCATTTATTTTTGGAAAAGAATATCCAAATCTATGGTTTGGGCATAAGGCTGACAGCATTTTCGAATCCAAGCACCCTGAGGCTGTTAAAATTACACCAGTGTGAAATTGAA
>PVIC010034172.1:0-19689 GCA_004025085.1 Thryonomys swinderianus
AAGTCAAACACACATTTAAATATTGCATAGTTTCTTTGGTGTGAGAAACCAAAAGGGGAAATAAGGACTAAAATATTTAACAGACATTGGGAAATGGGAAGAAAATGTTCAAATAAAAGGGGAGCAAGAGAGGAGGTAGGGGGAAAGAAGAAATAAGAAGGAAAATGGAAATAATGCTTTTGTATATAAGGAGGGACACTGGAATCAAAAGGGGAGATAGAAAAATAAAGAGAAGACTATGTATAGGTCCAAGTTCCTTATGATGAATGTTATCATTTTGTATTTCTAAAATGTACCAATAAATGTTTTGCTTTTAAAAAATAAAACCACAACAAACATATGACTCCTAAAATAATAGCTGTTTTTCTCAAAAGTAGTATGTTGAATAGAGTAAATAGTAAACCTGCATCACTGTCACTGCGCCATAAGTCACAGCTGTCCAATAGATAGAGCCGACCATTATTCCTGCAGCTGCAAATGGACAAGCTTTTGAGATCAGTCTATCTGCAAGATCCAAGACGTAAACAACTGGACCTGTAACACAAAGAAAACAAGTTTCAAACTTGGTGGATTTTTAAAAATGACCTGTTCTGTTAGGTGTGGTAGCACCTGCCTGTAATTCCATCACTTTGGAGGCTGAAGCAGAAAGATTTCCATGGGTTCAAGGCTAGCTTGGGCTACACAGTGAGTTCAAGGGCAGCCTGGACTACATACTGACAACTTTTCTCAAAAAAAAAAAAGAAAAAAGAAAAAAACCCGGGCCGGAAATTTAGCTCAGTGGTTCCAGCGCCTGCCTGCAAGTGCAAGACCCTGTGTTCCATCCCCGGAAACCACATACAAGACTGGGTGTGGTGGCTCAAGCCCACCAGCCATCAATACCACATACCACAGTGCTGGGCATGGTGGCTCATGCCTGTAATCACAGCATTCGGGAGGCAGAGGCAGGAGGATTGCTGAGTTCCAGGCTTGCCTGGGCTACATAGTGAGCTGAGGACTAGCCTGAACTACAAAGCAAGACCCTGTCTCAAAAAAAAAAAAAAAAAAGGCTAGCTAATAATTTCTATAGATCTAAAATTCTTTTATAGAGTTGGGTGCTCTAAATGTTTTTAAAAAATTGTCAATTTGGGGCCGGAGGGTTATCTCAGTGGTTCTGGCACCTGCCTCGCAAGTGCAAGGTCCTGAGTTCGATCCCTGGTAACCACATACAATGCTGGGCGTGGAGACGCACGCCTACCAACAATCAATACCACATACCACAGTGCCAGGCATGGTGGCTCACGCCTGTAATCCCAGCACTCGGGAGGCAGAGACAGGAGGATTGCTGAGTTCGAAGCTTGCCTAGGCTACATAGTGAGCTCAGAGCCAGCCTGAACTACAAAAGCGAGACCCTGTCTCAAAAAAAAAAAAAATTGTCAATTTGATGGGAATTCAGAACTGAACAGAGTTTCAAAGTCATTTCTATCAAAAGCTAAAGATTAATTTCTAAATTCTATGAAGTATTCAAGTTTTATTAATGAACCAATAATTATAGATACAACCACTTCTTATAAAGGAAATAGTCCTGTCCTTTCCTTCTTAATAACACTGGTTACTGCAGAAAGGGTCAGTTTAACTTGCTCCTTTCAAGAGTACTGGCAACCATTAAATTTTGTAATACACGCTTGCTAATATCATTTCTTTGACTTCATTCATTGTATATCTTGGTACAGTTTGTAAGGGTAGTTATTTTCTTGTTACACAAAACTTTTGATTTTCAGTGTTCTATATCAGCATGGAATTCTTATCTCACAAGCTTCTTTTTATGATCAAGAATATTTTGTGTAGTTTTTGTAGCAAACAGGCCTATGTGTCGATTTTTATTTGTTATGTGGTCACTACTGTAAAGGTGGTTTTTTTTTGTTTTTTTTTTTTGCTTTTTGAGACAGGGTCTCGCTTTGTAGTTCAGGCTGGCCCTGAGCTCACTATGGTGCCCAGGCAAGCCACCGCGAACTCAGCAATTCTCTTGTCTCTGCCTCCCAAGTGCTGGGATTACAGGCGTGAGCCACCACGTCCGGCATTGTGGCATGCGGTGTTGATTGTTGGTGGGTGTGTCTCCACACCCAGCATTATATGTGGTTACTGGGGATCGAACTCAGGACCTTGAGCTTGCAAGGCAGGCGCTGGAACCACTGAGCTAACCCTCCAGCCCAAGGTATTTTTTTAATGGCCACTAAGCTCAATGTAAATTTTTCTTTTTAGTACTGGGACAGAGCTTCGCCACAGTCTTCACATTCAGTCCTTTCTTTTTATTTTGAGACAGTCTGTCTAAGTAACTAAAGTGTCCAGGCTATGCTCAAACTTGTGATCCCTCTGGCCTCAGCCTTACAGAGTTGGGATTACAGCTATGCACCAGCACACCAGCAGTCCAACATACTATAATCTAGCTCCAGAATTGTTCTGAAAAGTGAAAACGTCTGGGTTTATTCAAAGCAAGAACTAGATATCTAAATTGCACTAGAAGTAAATAAAACACCTGATTCAAAAATTGTTATTTTTGGACCAGAGGATTAGCTTAGGGTTCTGGCGCCTGCCTCGCAAGCGCAAGGTCCTGAGTTTGATCCCCGGTGACCACATATAATGCTGGGCATGGAGACACGCCCACCAACAATCAACACCGCATACCACAATGCTGGACGTGGTGGCTCACGCCTGTAATCCCAGCACTCGGGAGGGCAGAGACAGGAGGATTGCTGAGTTCGCGTGGCTTGCCTGGGCACCATAGTGAGCTCAGGGCCAGCCTGAACTACAAAAGCGAGACCCTGCCTCAAAAAGCAAAAAAAAAAAAAAAAAAAAGTTATTTTTGTTGAACATTCTCTTTACATAAACTATTACTTCAGACATTTTCTTAGAAACATGTAACTTATTACCTATCTTCTAGAAGCCTACAATCTAAAGGATATTATACACAAAAGTAGTTTTCTTCATTGTAAAGAGAAATTAACAATTTGATGATAAAATAATTAAGCACATGAGAACAAAGCATCTTAGGGAAGCTCTGATCAAGACTCCTCCCTTGCTGATCACTGGAGTCAGTGGTATCACTGGTTATTGCATAAAAAGAGACTACGTTGTGAAGTAAAGAGAATATGATGAAGGAATTGTGATTTAAAATGCAGCATATCTACTTAATATTGTCAAGCTTTAAGTTTTGTAACATTTAAAACTATGATAAGGTATCTTTTGGGATTAAAGACATGAAGTAAGCCTTAGTGCCTAGTGACTCTATCCTCTAATTAGAGTTAGCATTTCATAGAGTCTCACATGACATCAGGCATTACATGCATTATTATTTAGTCTCATAATGTAAGCTTTATCTCTGAAAATATATAAATTTACTAAGTTCATTTTATAACTCCCTCCAAAGGTCGAAAAAATGAAACAAAACACCAAAACTTAGTTGCCAAAGTTTCCTCAAAGGCTAGTACCAGAAGTTAAAGATTGTAGGTATAGTGGAACCTCACTTTACGAACTTAATTTGTTTTATGGGAGTTTTGATTTGTATATCTAAACTAAAATTATTCGGAGGATATTTTATTCTCCAAGGTCACCCCAAAACATTTTGTACAATATTAAAATGTTAATTTGTCTTATGATTTTGTTTTGTTTTGTTTTTGTTTTTTGAGACAGGGTCTTGTTTTGTAGTTCAGGCTGGCCCTCAGCTCACTATGTAGCCCAGGCAAGCCTAGAACTCAGCAATCCTCCTGCCTCTGCCTCCCGAGTGCTGGGATTACAGGTGTGAACCACTATGCCCGGCTGTCTTATGATTTTGTATTTGTATGGGAAAGATGGTCACAGTCTTTCCAACAAATGTGGAGTTTGTGAACACAAGAAAAATTTTGCCACTTTTCTTTGCAAACTGAGGCACTATTATACTCAGCATAAAATTTCTGCATTTCAGCTTTCATAATCTTTGATAATTCTTTAATCAGAAAATTGAAGGCATAAGAGTGTCTACAGACTGTCTACCCTTTTACCAAAATCACATATATCTTATGTCAGTCCCTTCACTTGTAGATCAGACCTCAGCCCTTCATTAACCCAAGCTGCAGTTATTTTTCCCCACTGTCCTGTATCCTTTCCCCCTACTCTTTCCTGGCTTATTTCCATCAAATAAAACATGCTATTATTTCTTCTTAAAAAAAAATTCTCTTGACCCTTTTTGTTTCAGGGCTCCATTTCTTGGTTCTCTCTATATAAACAACTGTCAATAAATAAATATTCATTCATTCATTCACTCATTCATTCATTCATTTGAGACAAGGTCTCGCTTTGTAGTTCAGGCTAGCCCTGAGCTCACTATGCAGCCCAGGCAAGCCTGGAACTCAGCAATCCTCCTGCCTCTGCCTCCTGAGTGCTGGGATTATAGGCATGAGCCACCACACCCAGAACTGTGTGGTTACTGGGATTGAACTCAGGGCCTTGCACTTGCAAGGGAGGCGCTGGAACCACTGAGTTAAATCTCCGGCCCTGTCAATATTTATTTTGATTCTCTCAAACCCTCTCCACCAAAACTGCTCAAGGACATCCATACCTCTACATATCTAAATCCAATGGTCAGTCTCAGTTTTCTTACTTGACCCCTTATCTGACCTTTCTTCCCAATATATGGTTCTCCACTGCATTTCTAGGTAGCACTATCTTTTGTTTCTCTATTTTACCACACATTTTTCAGTCTTCTTTACTGGTTCCTATTGCCCTTAACTTCAGTGAGGTACAGCCTCCCAACCCCAACAATTCATCAAACTCCTTATTTGATTATATACTTTCATTTATTTTTCCTAAAGCATTTATTACTTAGCATACTCTAATTTACTTATTAAATCAATTTCCATTTACTAGAATAAGGGTTAGGAAATTATGACCCCTGGACCAAATCCAGTCAGTTATTTTGTAAATAGCTTCCTCTGAACATGACTATGTACAAAGTCTGAAACATTTACTATCTTGTTCTTTACAGAAAAGGTTTACTAACTCTTGCATTAGGACATAAATTCCAAAGCCAGATGTTCCTATGACTCTCAAGGGTTTGTTAAATTTGCTATTAAAGTATTTAAGAATAACTAGGACTGGGCCAGAGGGTTAGCTCAGTGGTTCCAGTGCTTGCCTTGCAAGCGCAAGGTCCTGAGTTCGATCCCCGATAACCACATACAATGCTGGGCGTGGAGACTCACACCCACCAGCCATCAATACCACATACCACAGTGCCAGGCGTGGTGGTTCATGCCTGTAATCCCAGCACTCGGGAGGCAGAGACAGGAGGACTGCTGAGTTCAAGGCTTGCCTGGGCTGCATAGTGAGCTCAGAGCCAGCTTGAACTACAAAGTAAGACCCTGTCTCAAAAAAAAAAAAAAAAAAAAAAAGAATAACTAGGACTAAAGGAGTGAAGTGATGTAATTACTTTTTAAAAAAACAAATATTTGGATATTGGAAAATACAACTCCTAAAAAACATTCTATCACTATTATTTTTTATCTGTCACAAACAATGACAATATACAGGTCTAAAGTGTTTTTCCCCAAAAGATCATAGAGGGATCTAACAAAATGAGCTCAATTTTTTTCCTGACCCATGGGGTGTGAGTTCTTTCGTTCATGGAAGAAAAAAAATCTTCATGTTTCCTTTAGGAAATTCTGTACTCATCCTTTGGTTATATGCAAAAGATATGACAGGTAAAATGAATACAGAAGCTGCATTTTATAGCACCTAAGTTAAGTTTTTCTGAGAAAATTCTGTTTTAGCTTATATCTTTTTTTTTTTTGGACAGGGTCTTGCTTGTAGTTCAGGCTGGCCCTGAGCTCACTACAGAGCCAGGCAAACCTGGAACTCAGCAATCCTCTGGCCTCTGCCTCCCGAGTGCTGGGATTACAGGCTTGAGCCACCACGCCCAGCATTGTGGTATGTGGTACTGATTGCTGGTGGGCATGAGTCACCACGCCCAGTATTGCTGTATGTGGTTACCAGGGATGAACCAGGGACCTTGTGCTTGCCAGGCAGGCCCTGGAACCACTGAGCCAAATCTCTGGCCTTGTTTTAGTTTATATCTTAAGTTTACTTTGCCTAACTCTCTCAAGGCACTGCCATACAGACTAGTCCAAGATTTGTTCACTAGTTAGAAGAAAAATGGCTAGTGTTAAAATTTTACCTTAGGGGTTATTTCTAAAAGCTAAAGATTGTGCAAGTTATTTGGGAAGTAAGAAAAAAATGACTGAAATCCTCTGACAGCCCCTAACCTATACTCTTTCTTCTAGGAAGAGCTACTGTTCCATGAGTCAGAGTCATTAATCTTAGAAAAATATTAAGAAAAGGAGGAAACTTAATAGTCTATATCTACAGAAAAAGAAGTTATGGATTTTATCTAATGGATCCTGCAAAAGTGGATTTGTGACTGCTGTGATCGAAAGCAAGTCTATAGACACTAAAAGGACCAGGGGGCAATGGGATTCATTCACCTGTAGTCCTAGCTACTCAGGAGGCTAACATAGGCAAGAGGATCACTTAAGTCTAAGCATTCAAGGACAGTTAGGCCAACACAGCAAGACTCTATTTTAAAACAAACCAAATCAAAATATAAACAAATGATATCCCTGCAATTTAAGAAATCAATGACAGAAGGGCAGATAGGTAATAATATTGAAACACTTTTTGGGACTGTTTGTAACATCCAGAACTCCTGGGGCCTATATCTCAGGCACATAGATATCTTCAAAAACAACTATAACCAACTCTTTTCTTTTCTTTTTCTGTAGTGCTGGGAATTCATCCTAGAGCCTCACACATGCTGGACAAAAATACCTTACTACTAAGTTATATCCTCAGGCCCAATTCTTGAGAAATGTAATTTTTGTGCCTTGTATGAGTACTAAAGACTCTAACATGAGCAAATAAAAGTGCTTCACAAGACAAAATAATTTAAATTCCTGAGAAGATAAATTGCCCCATGAATTCTGGAGTTTCTGCTAAGTTCCTAACAGCTTATTAGAGATTTAACAAGATAAATAAACCAAAAAGCCCTCAGGATCCAAGTTCTTTTGTTTGCTTTCAGCTTTGCATGGACCTGTTTTTGACTCAGATTCAACTCAAATACCAGCTTGCTAAATTAAAATACTAACCACATTTTCAATGCCATAGAGATTTATAGACTTTTTTTTTTTGGAGACAGGGTCTCATTTTGTAAGAGACTGACCCTGAACTTACTATGTAGCTCAAATTCACAGCAATTCTCCTGCCTCTGCTTCTGAGTGCTGGGATTATAGGCTTAGCCACCATACCTGGTATTGTGGTATGTGGTATCAGGGGTCAAAATCAGGACCCTTTGCTTGCCAGGCAGACCACTGAGCTAAATCCCAGCCCCAGATTTACAAATTTTTTTTTTTTGAGACAGGGTCTCGCTTTGTAGTTCAGGCTGGCCCTGAGCTTACTATGTAGCCCAGGCAAGACTGGAATTTAGCAGTCCTCCTGTCTCTGCCTCCCGAGTGCTGGGATTACAGGCGTGAGGCACCACGCCCAGCATTGTATGTGGTTACCGGGATGGAACTCAGGACCTTGCGCTTGCAAAGCAGGCGCCGGAGCCACTGAGCTAAATCTCCAGCCCCAGATTTACAAATTTTTAAGGTCATTGATACTTCAACAATATAGTTCTAAATTTATCTCCTTACTCAAAGTCTGGAATGTTCTGTTCCTACTTGAAGTCTATTTGAAAACTCAACTTTCTGGTAAAAACTAAGCTATCTTAATGGAGGTTCACTAGTTTCTGTATCGCACCCTGCTCATATCCCGTGAGGCTTCCTTTACATACTACCCCACAAAATGCACTTACCCCTTTGCTTGTGCATAATGCTAGTACTTTATGGTCTTGTTCAATGTTTGTTCAGTTCTCTCAATGTCCTTTATGTCTGTCCATGTCAGCATCATCTTAGACTGAAAACTCCCAAGGGGCAGGGGCCATGTCTGTTTAACTCGTTTTGTACAGTGCCTAGGATAGAACCATGTACAGATAGTTGCTTACAAAATGCTTTCTGATGATTGGCATCACTTTCAAGGACCCTCTGGGCCACAGCTATCTTAGCACATGGTGCTTGGCTTATATTGGGACACTTGAGTCTATTTCAGAGGGCAGTGGAATGTCACAGGACCTAGACCCAGCAGTGTTTGGCAAGCATTTAACTCAGTACTATTAAAATAGATTTTAAAAAGGAATAATTATATGGTCCTAACTCAACAAATATGAATTTATCAAAGATATGAAATAATACTGAAATAAATCAATTAAGATATGAGGTTGCTGCTTAGCCTGCTTGTGCCTTGAAGTCTCAGCTGAATGCTCTCTTCAGTGAGTTACATCTTGGCTTATAGGTGCCTTCCAGGTCCTCTCCTTTCCCTAGATCCTACTCTACAATTTCCTCTTTCTGTTTTTGCCCATTCAAGTTTTTCAATTACTTTGTCAGACACAATTATGTAATGTAAATGTGCACACACATAATACTATAGTATTAAAATTTTGAGGGCTGGAGATTTAGCTCAAGTGGTATTGCACCAACCTCGGACACACAAGGGCCCAAGTTCGATTCCTGGCACTGTAATAAACAAACAAAATTTTAAAAATTAAAAAATTACCTACAAAAGAATTAGAAGTATACAGAAGAATTAGAAGTCTTGATGGGATAGCAGAGTTTTAATCTTTAGCATTTATCACTATTTTAAATACTAGACTCTAGATTCAAGGTCTAGGAGCTTAGGTATGTTTCACCTTTGCTTTACTTCTAGTTTGGGATTGTACCACCTTTACATAAGAGAAACTTCCAGCAAACTCAGGTTGTAAGTTACTTAATGGCAAAAAGTTAGTCATTAGACTAAAAGGGAAGGGATATGTTCTTAAAATAGTCTTTTAGATAATCAAAATAACTTTAAACAAACCCCCTCACCAAATTAAAGAAACCCTGAAGAGGGTATTCATCTACTTTGACTCTAGATGTATAACATACCTATATATCTTTTGCTCACTGTGTACTTTGGCCTTAAACTTGCTATGTAACCCAGGCTAGCTTTGAACTTGAGATCTTCTTGCCTCAGCCTTCTGAGGGCTGGTATTCCAAGTGTACACCACTATGTTTGGCTAATAGAGCCACATATATATATTTGACATTATCATGATTAATAACTACAAATTCAAAACATTCGTTCTTTCTGGTAACTGTGACAAGAGAAAGCTTATATTTAGTCTGCTTAACACTTACAGGCTATAAAGTTAACTACTATTTATTAGGAACCTATTGTATACACAAAATTTTATATGCATTAAAACAAATATAATACTTAAAACATTTATCACTGCTTCCAAGGAGCCTCTAATCTAGGCAGTGACAAGCAAGAAACACATTAAATAAAGGCATACTTCAGTAATCATCGTTAATTGGTTCTGGGAAATGTGATGAGTATCAAATTTTGACAAGGAAGGCTGGCAAGTTGACAATCTACAAAATCAAACTTGTACACCAATAACTAAACAAATGATGAGTATTTGGACAAAATATTCACATAACAATGCATTGAATACCAAATTAAATGAGTTTCAAATCAATACCTTTGAGTACAAAGGTATGACTGTAACTGAAAAACTTTAAGGTAAAATTAAAAACAATATAAATGTTGAGAAAACTTTAGGTAAAGATTATAGAGGAGGTAACAATAGAAAGCTTTGAAATTTTCTATCTGTAGCAGAAGATAAACATTTAAAGTAATGCTTCTTTAATGGACATAGATAGCAAATGATGATTTTTTTGCTTGTTGGTTTGTTTTTGAGATAGGGTTTTGCTATGTGGTGCAGCCTGACGTCGAACTCACTATGTAGCGTAGGCTGGCCTCAAACTCACAGCTATCTTCCTTCCTCAATTTCTGAAGTGCTGGGATTTTGGTGTGCACCACACTGGCCTGATGATCTTATTAGAATGCAGTCTTCAACTAAGTGATGGCTGAGGGGTGATGCTCTGCAGCCCCAATAGCTCCCTACTAGCTGCCAACACTGCTGATCCTTAGCTCATCCCTTGAGTAGCAAGGTTTTTAAGTAGGTATATTCACACAACTGGTCTAACTCACTAGAAAAAAGAAAGCAAATGCTAAGATGGGGTGGCAAATAGTGAGAAGCAAAGTCTGATGGGTCTTCTAAGTTTTTCTTGACTGAGCACAATTTCCTATCAACAATGAGGAACAGGCAACAGCACTCATTTGCTCCTGCTACCACTGTAGTCCAAAAAAGAACTAGCTAGTAGCCAGCCAGACTGACACTATATTCCCAAGAAAACCTTGTTTTTAAAATACTTGCTACACAGAGATCATCCTAGGGAATATTAATCAGTACTTTTTCCTTTCTGCCTCTTTTGTCTCTATTCCTTTTTCTAACCAGTGTTTTTCTAGTATCACTTGGGAATCAACAGAAGACCTGGCAATTTATTAACTAGCCTACAGAGTTTGTGGAAAAATTGCTGTTTTGATCACAAGCAATTCACAAATTTAAGAAGATTAATTACAATGAAAGTTG
Organism: Thryonomys swinderianus; assembly: GCA_004025085.1. Classification (NCBI taxonomy): domain Eukaryota; kingdom Metazoa; phylum Chordata; class Mammalia; order Rodentia; family Thryonomyidae; genus Thryonomys; species Thryonomys swinderianus. The sequence goes on from PVIC010034172.1 coordinate 10,574, forward strand.
TAAGACATTATTTCAGATTCTTAATTGCTCTTGTAATCCTAGGGGTATCCAAAGCTAGTTAAGTGAGGACTATGTTAAGCAAGTTTTTTGTTGTTTGTTTTGGCTGAGGCAAGGTCTCGCTTTGTAGTTCAGGTTGGCCCTGAGCATGTATCACTAGTAGCCCAGGCAAGCCCCAAACGGAGCAATCCTCCTGCCTCTACCTCCTGAGTGTTGGGATTATAGTCATGAGCCACCATGCCCAGCACTGTGGTATGTGATGCCAGGGATCAAACTCAGGATTTTGTGCCTGCCAGGCAGACGGCAGAACCACTGAGCTAAATCCTGGTCCCAACTGAGGATTATTTTAAAAAATCAAATGCTCAGGCCAGGGATGTAGGTCAGTGGCACTGTGCCTGCCTGGGAAGCACAAGGTTCTAAGTTTGATCTCCAGTACAGGGGTATGGGGGGGGATCAATTGCTCAAAATGTTCAATATTCATTAAAAATGAAAGCTAAAAAAAAAAAAATGAAAGCTAAATTGATCTTACAGTGTCATAAATGACAATAGCATGAATCTTAAAATGAAGACTATGATGGTAGAATGAACTAATCCGGAATGATTAGCTGGTACTAGGAGAAACTACTGTTCCCATTCTATTGTAATATCTTTTGTTTTGGTAACATATCTTATTACAGATACAAATAGAGACAAGAAGTCACTGAACTGTTCACATCATCTTTCAAGCACTCCAGTAAATCAAAGACTATTATGAATCTTGTCATTAAAAGCAACAAGAGTAAAAGATACTCCAATGTGCTTTAACAAAAACAGGTGAGGGGGTCCCACTGCCTGCTTAGCAACAGCAAGGTTCTGAGTTTGATTCTTGGTAACCACATACAACAATACTGGCCAGGGTGACTCACGTCCACCAGCAATCAGTACCTCATACCACAATGCCAGGTGTTGTGGCTCACACCTGTAATGCCAGCACTTGGGAGGCAGAGGCAGGATTGCTGAGTTCAAGGCTTGCCTGGGGTACATAGTGAGCTCAGGGTCAGCCTGAACTATAAAGTGAGACCCTGTCTCAAAAAAGAGAGAGAGAGAGAGAAAGAGAGAGAGAGAGAGAACTACATCATAATACAAATAGATTAACTATAGTTTGACTCTTCCACACACTATGTATGCATTTTTCACTGTTGTAGGAAGAAATGTTTTATTAGGCTATCCTTAAAACCACATTCAACTAGCATTTTTTTTTTTTTTTTTTGAGACAGGGTCTGGCTTTGTAGTTCAGACTGGCCCTGAGCTCACTTTGTAGTCCAGGCAAGCCTCGAACTCAGCAATCCTCCTGCCTCTGCCTCCTGAGTACTGGGATTACAGGCATGATCCACCACACCAGGTACTGTGGTGTGTAATACTGATTGCTGGTGGGCATGAGTCACTATGCCCCAGCATTGTTGTATGTGGGTACCGGGATCAAACCAAGGATCTTGCCCATGCTAGGCAGGCACTGGAACCACTGAGCTAAATCTCTAGTCCTATCATTTCTTCTTATGCACTAATCATGCTAGAGAAAAGCAAATATAGTAATTTTGCTTATTCTTATTCATAATCTCACATGAGAAACGTATTCCACTATCTGCATTCCTATTACTCCATTGAAAAAAAATGAGTCTGGTTTCAGTATGCATAGTATTTATTTAAAAATCGTACAGTACATCTATTTTCTAAGTTTCTGAGCTTCATGGCCCCCAGAAATCATTCTTTCCTTTTCATCTCCGAATCCAAACTGCCTCCTTATACTTTCTGGTAAGGGTGACATTAAAAATATGTAATGACTGGGCCAGAGACTTAGCTCAGTGGGTCCAGTGCCTGCCTGGCAAGCGCAAGGTCCTGAGTTCAATCCCGGTAACCACATACACTGCTGGGCGTGGTGGCTCACGCCTGTAATCCTAACACTGGGGAGGCAGAGGCAGGAGGATTGCTGAGCTCGAGGCTTGCCTGGGTTACATAGTGAGCTCAGGGCCAGCCTGAACTACAAAGTGAGACCCTGCCTCAAAAAAAAAAAAAAAAAGTAATGACTAACATGCTGTTAGCATTAAACAAAGAGAATGACACCAGCCCATGAACATATGGCTTTAATGAACAGGCTCACTAAACATTATCCTTAGTTACAGCTTAATTTTTTTTTTTTAAAACAGGGTCTTGCTTTGTTGTTCAGGCTGGCCCTGAGCTCACTATGTAGCCCAGGCAAGCCTCGAACTCAGCAATCCTCCTGTTTCTGCCTCCCAAATGCTGGGATTACAGGTGTGAGCCATCACGCCTGGCACTGTGGTATGTGGTTACGATTGCTGGTGGGCATGAGTCACCACGCCCATGGTTAATGGGGATCGAACTCAGGACCTTGCAAAGCAGGCACCCAAATCACTGAGGTAAATCTCCAGCCCTAGTTACAGTTTAATTTTAAAAACTAGTTTCTTTATAATATGTTTATAATAATAGTTTATAATAACAGTGAGGAATGGGCATGTATATGAGACATACTTTGACTTTTTTTTAAAGTTTTTTTGAAACAGGGTCTTGCTTTGTAGTTCAGGCTGGCCCTGAACTCACTATATAACCCAGGCTAGCCTCAAACTCACCACAATTCTCCTGCCTCTGCCTCCTGAGTGATGGGATTACAGGTGTGAGCCACCATGGCTGGCTACTTTGACCATTTTATTTTTTTGAACTGACTTCTTAAAAATTGAATTTAGTGGTACATTTTATATACACATTGTGATCTCAATTGACATTGAGAATTTGTACCAGTACATAACAAGATTTAATTCTCATTTTTGTCCATTCCCTTGCCCCTCCAAAACCACACCCCTGTATACATAAGCTTTGTTTTTTTATCATCAAATTTTCTTTTTCTTCTTTATTTACCCTTAGCCCCCTTTCCCTTTGAATATTTTCTTACCATTTCACAATACCTGTCATACATTTTAGAACTCATTTACACCTTTAGTTCCTCATACCAGAGAAAATTATTGTACTTACATATCTGTGTCCTATTTATTTCACTTATGAATATGTCCTCAAGGTACATCCATTTGAATATAAATGACTCAAATTTACCATTCTTTTTTTTTTTTTTTGAGACAGGGTCTCGCTTTGTAGTTCAGGCTGGCTCTGAGCTCACTATGTAGCCCAGGCAAGCCTCGAACTCAGCAATCCTTCTGTCTCTGCCTCCTGAGTGCTGGGATTACAGGCATGAGCCACCATGCCCGGCAAATTTACCATTCTTTATGGCAGACTAATACTCCATTTTATTAAAAAAAACCCGCATCTTAATCCAGTCTCCAGTTGATTGGCATTTGGGTTGTTTTCAAAATTTAGCGATCACAAACGGAGCTGCTATAAACATGGGTGCACATATATCGCTGTGATATGAATCTTATAATTCTTTCATGTAGTGTGGTGGCTCACACCTGCAATCCCAGCACTTGAGAGGCAGAGACAGGAGGATTGCTGAGTTCAAGGCTTCCCTGGGCTACATAGTGAGCTCAGGGCCAGCCTGAACTACAAAGTGAGACCCTGTCTCAAAAAAAAAAAAAAAACACTTTAATTCTTTCATGTATACACCTAGCAGGGGAACAGCAACATCAAATGGGATTTCTTTTATTGAGAAATTTTCATAATGATCTCTACAGTGGTTGTACCAGGGTACACTCCCCCCAGCAATGGAGAAGGGTTCCTTTTTCTCTGCAGCCTTGCCAGCATTTGTTGTTGGTTATTTTCATGATCTCTTTAGTACCTCTTCTTTTTTTTTTTGTAGTACTGGGGATCGAACTTGAGCCTTTGTGCGTCCAAGATTGGCGTGGTACCGCTCTTTAGTCCCTCTTGTTGTCTCTCTTTTCCTTGATCTCTTTCCCCATAATCAGAAAGTTTGCCATTTTGTGTTCTACCATCTCTTCTTTATTATCTATTCAAATTATTATATAAGAGAAATCATATGATATATAACTTCTGACTACTTAACCTTACATTCTACAGTTCCATCCATTTTCCTACAAATGACATAATTTCTTTTTTTTTTTTGAGACAGGGTCTCACTTTGCAGTTCAGGCTGGCCCTGAGCTTACTATGTAGCCCAGGCAAGCCTTGAACTCAGCAATCCTCCTGCCTCTGCCTCCCGAATTCTGGGATTACAGGCGTGAGCCACCACACCTGGCACTGTGGTATGTGGTACTGATTGCTGGTGGGCGTTGAGTCACCACGCCCAGCATTGTATGTGGTTATTAGGGATGGAACTCAGGACCTTGGGCTTGCGAGGTGCCCGGAACCAGTGAGCTAAATCTCCGGCCCTGATTTCATTCTTTTTATGGTTGAATAATATTTTACAATTATAGGTTCTTTTAAGTAGTCTGCTGTACTTTCTTCCATGTTAGTCCCATTTGCAAAAACATTTGATCATTCCTTGCTTGTCAATTACCAGAAAAAGGAATAGCAGTTTTCATAAAAGGAATCCACATGAATTGGATTCCAAAGATGAGCTCTGCACCTGGGTTGGAGATTTGGCCAAATGATTCTGGCACCTGCCTCACAAGCCCAAGTCCTGAGTTTGGTCCTCGGCACCAAAAAACAAAACAATCTTTATTTTCCCTATTTTTATATTTTTATTCCTTACAGGAGACTTAAGGCAAAGTATTAGAACACACTACTGCTTTCTTTTTAATAAGTGTCTCCAGAGAATGAGGCTCTTTAAGTCAACTTTTTTTTTTTTTTTTTTTTTGAGACAGGGTCTCCCTTTGTAGTTCAGGCTGGCTCTGAGCTCACTATGTAGCCCAGGCAAGCCTCGAACTCAGCAATCCTCCTGTCTCTGCTCCTGAGTGCTGGGATTACAGGCGTGAGCCACCACACGCGGCACTGTGGTATGCGGTATTGATTGCGGGTGGGTGTGAGTCTCCACACCCAGCATTGTATGTGGTCACCAGGGATTGAACTCAGGACCTTGTGCTTGCGAGGCAGGTGCCGGAACCACTGAGCTAACCCTCCGGCCCTAAGTCAACTTTTTATTATACAGTAGATTTGCTATTTGATATATAGTTCTTTTTCCTCACAACCAAGTGAAAATAGTTAATATAAAGACAAATGGATGGGTTTGGGAAGTATATTAAGGATACTATAAGCTGTTAGAAAAACAAATGTCTGACATCTGTGTAATAGAAATAAATTCACAAAATGCTAAAAGAGGGCTAGGGATTTATGTCAGTGGTTCTGGAACCTGCCCTGCAAGTCCAAGGTCCCTGGTTGCATCCCTGCATCAGTACCACATACCACAATGCTGGGAGTGGTGGCTCACGCCTGTAATCCCAGCCCTCGGGAAGCAGAGGCAGGAGGATCGCTGAGTTTGAGGCTTGCCTGGGCTACATAGTGAGCTCAGGGCCAGCCTGAACTACAAAGCAAGACCCTGTCTCAAAAAAAAGAAAAGCTTAAAGAGATGGATCATTTAAAAATAAACACCAGAAAATTATGTTTAATAAAATCAAACATGTTGTATATTATTTTAAAGATATTCTTACCCAATTTTGGAAAAACTATTAAGTACTCAGCATTGCACTGAGGACATGCCACTCTGGCTGTGCTGTTTCCTCTCTGCTTCTCATCCACCCAGCGCTGGAGACAAGCCTGATGAACCCATTTAGTAGATCCTCTGCACCTGCATGGTCTCACCCACTCAGCTGTTCGATCATCTTCATCAGTGGCAAAACACACCCAGCAACTTCTGTAAAATGAAAGAAAATTATATTTATTTTTAGAATCCCAACCTCCTCCACGCTAAAGATACTGATAGATTGTTATAAAACTTCTTCCTATAGGAAGAGATTAATGAAACTAATATATTCCCAGTAGAGGAATTTTTTTCTTTATTTTCCTCTACAGAATCTCTTCTAAACTTTATTTTTATGTAAATTCCTTAAATTTTCTAGGGTTGGGGATTTAGCTCAGTGGCACTGTGCCTACCTTACAAGTACAAGGGCCCAAATTCAAGCCCTGACGTACCAAAACCCCTCAATTTTTCTAGTAATTCTGTATCTTTTTTTTTTTTTTTTTTGAGACAGGGTCTCACTTTGTAGTTCAGGCTGGCCCTGAGCTCACTATGTAGCCCAGGCAAGCCTCGAACTCAGCAATCCTCCTGTCTCTGCCTCCCGAGTGCTGGGATTACAGGTGTGAGCCACCACGCCAGGCACTGTGGTATGTGCTATTGATTGCTGGTGGGCGTGAGTCCAGCATTGTATGTGGTACCAGGGATCGAACTCAGGACCTTGTGCTTGCGAGGCAGGTGCCGGAACCACTGAGCTAACCCTCTGGCACATAATTCTGTATCTTAATAGTGACAACCTCAAGTTGCTTTTATTTTTTTTTTTTTTGAGGCAGGGCCTCGCTTTGGAATTCAGACTAGCTCTGAGCTCATTATGTAGCCCAGGCAAGCCTCAAACTCACAGAAATCCTCCCACCTCTGCCTCCCAAGTGCTGGGAGTACAGGTGTGAGTCACCATTCCCAACATTATGGTGTGTAGTACTGACTGCTGGTGGGTGAGAGTCATCACATCTGGCATTGTGGTATGTGGTTACCGACAATAGAACTCGGGACCTTGTGGTTGCTTGCAAGATAGATACCTGAACCACTGAGCTAAATCCCTGGCCCAAATTTTTGTCTTCTCCTTTTGTCAATAATGGGGATAAAACTCACTATATAGCCCAGGCTGGCCTCAATCAAACTCAAGGCAAACCTCCTGCCTCACCCTCTGAGTGCTGGAATTATAGGTATGTGCCACCACAGGTGGCCATATCCCACTTTTTAAGAAGCAGAAAACAGATGCTTGAGATGATTGGTTTAAAAGTTTTCAAAAATCTTAGCACAGGGCTGGAGATGTGGTGCTATGCCTGTTTGGCAGGCACAAAGTCCTGAGTTTGATCTCTGGTACTGAGAAAAGGGAAAAAAAAAATCTTAGCATAGAAGGGATTATAGAAATCTTTCAACATATAACAAAATTTCCTCTTTTGTAATAACAGTATCCTGTGCTTTCTATGAAAAATCATTGTCCTCCAACTTCAGCCATACTTGTGGTTTAAGCAATTAATACTAGCTTTGTTTCCAGTTTGTGGAAGAGTAAATCTTACACTGGTGAATATTCCAATCCCCAGATTATAGTGATTGGGAGACTAGGTCCATAAAACCAGTCTTACCACAGTTTATCTAAGAATGAGGGAAAGTGGCTACATACATTTTCCTTCTGGGGAGCTTAAAAGTAAAAAATAGTGAAGCACCTAATGCCAGGCGAGCCACCATGTGAATGGAACCTGAATAATCTAGAAGTTTGATATGGCAAATGCCTATAACCCCAGCAATTGTGAGGCTGAAGCAAGGCGACTGCTTTGAGTTTGATGCCAACCCACACTACATGGTTGGGTTCAGGATCAGCCTGAACTATACAGTGAGACTCTCAAACAACAAAAACAGATATATCATGCTCTGGTACAAATTCCCTGTGATGAATGTTAACATCATGTATATCTAAAATGTACCAATAAATGTTTTGCTTAAAAACAAAACAAAACAAAAGGAATCAAAGCTGAAAGATGAAGTGAATAGCATAACAGAACAAGCTGGAGCTGAAGCTAAATATATTCCTGTGCTGTTCATTTATATAAGTCAATATATGTTTTTTTTTTTATGTTAACCAATCTGGGTCACATTATGTGCCAACAAAACACTTGTGATATATAGTAACTGACACCAAGAGATGACCTTAATACAAACATATAATATAAATGTTAAAGAACTTTCATAAATAAACACAAGATTTTTTTTTTTGTAAACAGTTTTCTTTCCTACTCACTGGAAGTTGAACAGAAAAGTTAACTTAATTCTCAATGCAAATACTTTTGAGTTTTACAAGCTTTTCTTGTGCACAATGGGCAAAATATGATCTTGATTCTATTAGATCAGGCCATTCCTTAGGTTTAAAACAAACCCAATAAAGAACAAAATCAAATATCAAATTTGAATACTGATAGCATGACATTTGCATTTCAGAGTCAATACAACATAGACGTACTTTGATCCAATAAAGACGTACTTTGATCCAATAAAGTACATAAAGTACATCTTTTACTTTTTTACTGTTATGTACCTAAATATACATGCACTAAACTAAAATTAAAGTGGACTAGAGACCTAAATATTAAAACAGAAACACTAAACCTGCTGTTAAACAGGTTTGGTAGAACTCTTGGGAGACACTGGCTTAGGGAAATACTTTATGAATAAAATTTCTGCAGCATGAGAACTAGCAGAAGGAATCAACAACTAGGATCTCATCTGACTAAAAAGCTTCTGCACAGCAAGAGAAACACCAGCAGAGTGAAAGGACAACTGAAACTATGGGGAAAATATCTTACTGGTTATATCTCAGACAAAGGGCTACTATCTAGAGTATATAAAGAGCTTTAAAAAATCAGCCCCCCCCCAATTTAAAGATGCAATTCAAAAATGGACATCTGAAATGAACAGACACTTCTCAGAAAAAGAAGTAAAAGCAACTAAGAAACATGAAGAAATGCTCAACATCGCTGGTCATTTGACAGATGCAGATTAAAACACTGAGATTTCATCTCACTCCACACAGAATGGCTGACATCTTGAAATGAACCAACAACAAATGCTGATGACGCTGCAGGGAGAAAGGAACCCTTCTTCATTGTTGGGGTGAGTGTAGACTGGTACAACTACTGTGGAGTTCTGTGTGGAAATTCCTCAGAAAACTAGGATTAGAGGTCCCATTTGATCCTGATATTTCCCTGTTAGGTATATACATGAAATAATTAAAAGATTCACATCACAGGACCCGGGATTTAGCTCAGTGGTTCCAACGCCTGCCTCCTGCCTTGCAAACCCAAGGTTCTGAGTTCAATCCCAGTAACCACATACAACAATGCTGGGCTTGGTGACTCAAGCCCACCAGCAATCAGTACCACACACCACAGTGCCAGGCGTGGTGGCTCACGCCTGTAATCCCAGCACTCCGGAGGCAGAGACAGGAGGATTGCTGAGCTCGAGGCTAGCCTGGGCTACATAGTAAGCTAAG
>PVIC010034173.1:0-19717 GCA_004025085.1 Thryonomys swinderianus
AGACCAGAAGGACCACCTCAGCGGTAGACCAGAAGGACCACCTCAGCGGTAGACCAGAAGGACCATCTCAGAGGTAGACCAGATGGACCATCGCAAGCCTCCTTTTGAAGCTGTTTTCCTTCTCACATAATGTCCTTCTGTGTCTTCTTCTCTAACTGTACTTCTATATCAGAAGCAATTTTAATGAAAGAAAAAGCAAATGATCTACTATGAACTATTCACCAAACAGTATATATAATTTGCAAATTATTATTTTTCTAGCAAATAAACAGAATAAACATTGTTTGATGCATTTAGTGTTTTTCTTATGCTCAGAATTTGATCCTATTCATATTTAGTTTGTTAGCTCTTCTTTGACACCTTGAATCATGCAAGTTTATGATGAATAAGAAAACAATTATTTTATTAGCTTTTCTCCCCCTTGAGATTTTGATTTTACTAGGAAATGAATCCTCGTGTTCTGTTAGCCTGCATTCTCTAAAAGCCCTCAGTAATATTCTGTCAGTGAAGTTTTCATGCACCTGCGGCAGCCAAATTGCAAACAGGTGTGTTTTTCAAAGCAGCCATGTAGCTCGGCGCCTTCCACGGAGCATCGCGCTTATTTCCACCTCATTGTGCGGGAAATGCTTTCCGACCTTTGGACGAGTAACTACTTTTCTTTGATGCTTCAGCATCACTTGTTTTGTCACCAGGTGGAAAAAGAAACAGATGCTGCATTGAGAAACTGGAGCTTTTTTTCAAACTACAGAGACTTCTTCAAATAGGTGCCGATAGTGTAAAGCAGAAAACAGAAAAGTAAACAATACTCAAGGATTAGAAGCTGAACAGTTAAACAGGGAACACAACACACTAGAAAGAAGCAAACAAATGTGCTGCAATGAATACAACAAGCACAACTCGTGGACAGGACCAGCTACATTTCACACACTGCCCATCTGCACACTTGATTTTGTCACAGGAGCCAACCTTTAGCTGGAGCTGGCCGGAAACGTCAGCAGGCTGTAGCCTCTGCTCACGCTGGGGCCACTCGGACTGCTCTCACCGCCGGGCCCAGACGCAGCCGTCCCCAGTGCGGAGCCGCACGGTCCTGTGCAGGGAAGGTCAACACTGCCGCCCCAGCAGAGGCGAGGCTTCAGGTAGACCCCGCTGCCGGAGTGTCTCCGCTGAGGTGCAAGGCAGTCCTCCCGGGGGCAGGGCCCTTTGATGGCTTCTTCGGTTGTTCTTTCCAGCCCTCCCCATCGCTGAGGGCCGCAGTTCTGGCCCTTCTTCTTCTTACAGTTTGCAGGGCCCTGAGTTTGATCCGAGTAGCAGAGCTGCTGAGGAAGGCCGCCGTAAGTGATTTAGCACAGGCGTGAACCCGCTGCGGGGGCCGGCGGGGTCTGAAGACACTGCAGCCGTGGCTTTCACTCAGCGGGACCAGGGTCCAGAAAGGAAACCTAAGTCGCAGGAGCCCAGAGACGACCCGGATCCTCAGAGCAGGGCAGATGGCATGCTGCCCAGGGAGCTGCACACAAGCCCACATACGTGTCCCGGTTACTGTTCTTGTTGCTGGCAGGAAACATCCGACACCCACAAGTTAAAGGAGGAAATGTTCCTTTTAACTCAGTCTGTACAACTTTCAGCCCGTAACTGTTTGATACCGAGGCAGGGCAGCGCGGGCGAGCAGGGACAGGCCACTGCTGCGGAGGCCGGAAGCAGAGCCTTCCGTTGTAGCCCACCCAGGCCAGAAGCTTCTTCGATGGCGCCACCCACACCCAGGGTGGGTTTTTGTCCCTCAGTAAATCCATTCAGGACACACAGCGCGGTTTTCCAATAGGGAGAGTAATCCAGTTATCACACCCACGAGTCAACCATTCTCCAAAGCCTCACCTGGGAGGGCGTGAGGCTTGGGGGACGGTTTAGAAGGAAACAATAACACACACATACGCACTCACACTCACACTCACACTCACAGCCAAGTGTCTGGATCAGCAGAAGGTCTGAAGAGTCGTGATGAAGTTGCGGTCCAGCCACGGGAATGTGCCACTGGATGCGTCAGCAAGCGAGCGACGGTGACCCCGGCCCGCCGGCCCGCTCCCTCCCGCGTGCCCCACGGAGTTTTCCTGCGACGGCAGCGAGAGGACGGGGTCCCGGGCGGGGTGTCGGGCGAGTCAGGGCTTCAGAGCGAGGCCTGCCCTTCCGTCGGAGGCACAGAGGGGTCCCGGGAGAATTGCTGCTTCTCTGTCGAGACTTCTTCGAGCACCGGACGACAAATGCATGGCACAAGGTCTCAGCGGGCCGCTCCGTTCCCCCCAGGTCCGTCTGTCCTTCCTCTTCCCGCCTCCGCGTCCTCTTCTCCTTCCTCCTCCTCTCCCATCTCTGAGCACAGCAGTCCCTGAGAAGCTGCCACACCGCAGGCAGACGCTGGAAACCGGAGGGCAGGATCGCAGGCCTCTGGGAGCCTCCCTGGAGCCTTCTCCTTTCTTCTTCGGCCTACGGGGAAAGGTGGGGGATCCTGTCACCTTTCTAGATGCTTCTTGGCATCTTTCCTCTAAGTCTTCGTCCCCAGGCTCCCCGCAGTGTGTGTGTGTGTGTGTGTGGTGTTTAATCACTTTTATAACATTTTCCATGCAAATTTTGTTTGAAATAACCAGTCTTTTATGTCTTGACACTTTAGTTGGGGCTTCCGATTTAACTTCCTGTTTAAATGAAAAAAGAAGTTTTTATCTAAAAATATTTGTGTCTCTTTATCCTCAGAATAAAATGGCTGTCTACATACGCTTAGAGGCAACAAGGGATAATGCCTTATAGGCAACGTTTACCTCTCAGTAAGTGTGTTGAGCCTTCTGTTCATGATTTATGCTTCATTTCTACAGGGCGACAGCAACATTTAAAACATTAACCAGCCGTCCTTTAGCAGGTGCCCATCATACTGCTCCATCTGTACCTTTAAAACGAATTTTATTGGGCTCTGGCTTCTGCATCTTTTAGCGATAGCATTATCATGCAGTCGTTCAATAAAACTAATTGAAGGCTCAACTCTGGCTTTAAAATCATAAACACAGTCTTCTGTCTCTCCAATACTGATGATCTGATAATTAAAATGAAACCTACTACTAAGCATATTTATTTTTATCCCTGTGGAAAGAGCTGTTCTTGTTAATTCTCCACAGTTGTTGGCATATAACTGGTAAGTGGAAATAGTGGCCAGGTGGGCCGTCAACCACGTGGGGGCTCAGGGGCCTCACAGCAAGATGGTGGGTCCGTGGGGCCCCCCAGCTGAAGAAACCAAGAAAGCTCGGGCTGTATTTTGTAACTCACTTTGATATATAAGTACAGAATATTTAATCATAGTACGAGAGGATACTTGGACAATGTAGAAAGGAAAAATAAATATGATACAGCAACCCACTTTGTCTGAATCCAGGGAGAGGTTTCAGTAGGACTTAGGCACCAACTTAGCATCTGATGTCTTTGGTTGATAGGTGAAAAGAGTCATAGGGATGAGTAGACAAAAGCCAGGAGCTTTTCTCTTTGAGGATAATCTGAAGTACTATTTATTAAATTTTGACTCAATACTTTTCATTTCCTGACAAAAGCCTGTTAAGTTGTGGAATATCTTTAGGAAATTTTAAAATAATTCAGTCCTCTTGTCGTGATGGGTAATAAAGTGGATTTATTTAAGTATGCACCATGACAGGATTGAAAATAGGCCTGTGAAAAGCCAATTTTCTGATGTGGTGGGTGATGCTATGTCTACATGGAAAGTGGTAAACAAGTTATTTAATTCATCTAATTGTATAAGTAAAAAAGTTGATTACCAAAAATTAACTTTTAGATGGCATTTCAGGATTAATTTGGGGCCAAAGTTACTAGTACAAACACAGATTGCTTTTTGGTGGGAAGAAACAGATGCCGGACTTGAGTATCACTGGCTGCCTCTGTGGGTCACAGCCTCTAACTCAGGCACGGGAGAAGAATCACCTCATTACACAACAGTTAACAAGTAAGATTAATGTGTGCAAAGAACTTATAATCAGTTCTAGAGCTTGTGCAGGTTCATGAGTATCAGTTTCATAGTTGCCATATGCACACCATCATGCCCACATAAATATTTAAATAGGACTGTAACCTCTTAACATACTGAAGAATAACACCATAACTTCAGAGTAGAAATATTTTTTCTTAAACATCCAAAGAGAGCTCATAAAGAAAATAATAGTTTTCATTACATGATCATTTGTATGTAAAGGAATTAAAATAATGCACTGCTGGAAAAAGAAAACATTATGATATAAAAGAGCATGTTTAAGTCAGTGAACCTGATACAAAGTCCCCAGAAGACAATGTGAGCTCAACCCCATGTGAAAAGATGATCAGTCTCAGTCCAGCAGCTTAGAGTCATATTCAGATGAGGTAATCCGTCATGTGTATCACACTGAAAGAGCATATCACACTGGAAACAATACCACGGGCAGCAGTAGAGACCCGCTAACTCCCACACACACTGCGCAGAGAGCAGAGCACTGTGCGGGCGCCCCACACACAACGGCTTCTCCACCAGGGCTCTGCTGAGCGGCGCTCGGGGCTTTGCTCCTGAGGAGAAGTGGTGGGTATTGATTGCAGCACTGCTTGTAATTAGGAATACTTGGAAACACTTTATATATCCATTAATAAGACGGGATAAATAAATTGAGCGATATGAAGCCAATGCACTAGGCTACAGTTAAAATTAATGAGTGGTAGCTAGAGATGATAATGCACTCTCTTAAGAACGCAGACGTGTGTAACACAAACACGTGTCTCAGGACGGTGGTCGCTAGCCGACCTGCGAAGCCCGTCGGCTCTAACAAAGGAGGCAGGAATGCACTTACGAAGTGCCGGCAGGTGGCCTTACCTTAGTTATCACTGTTAAAAATGTGACACACACACACATATAAAGGCATGTTTCATACAGTTTAACAATGGTCATGTAAGGATTCACTGTATTAAGTTCTCTTTGGTTCTGAGTGTTTAAAATAGTTTATAAAATGAATTTAAAATGTAATAAAATATAATCAATTTACCTACACTTTTATACCATTAAAGTAGAAAGTATATCTGAAAATAGATTATTGAAATTCGTGCATTTTCCTTAAAGAGTCTGTCAGATTATAACATGCATGTAGACGTGCGTTTTATTTCTACTGGCCAAGGAAGCCACGGTGCGTCAGCCTTCACCTTTGAACTGTTTCTTTGCAAATGATGCAACCTGTGTGGATGACATGCATTCTAAATAAAGGGAAACCCATGCTCTGTTCATGCAATTATAACACTATTTTCTCCCTATAAAATGATTATGCTGCTGCCAACATCTCCTTGTCTTATAAAAACTTAATCAGATGACCAAAAATATTATCACTTAGAAGAATTAAATATAGAAAGCAGTCAGAGAAAAGAAACAAATCACATGCAAAAGAAAGTGTATTGAAGTCAGTGTAGAGATTCTTCAAAAAACTAGGATTAGAGGTCCCATTTGACCCTATTCCCTACTGGGTATATACGTGAAAGAATTAAAATAATCACACGGAGACCTATGTGCACCAATGTTTATAGCAGCTCAGTTTCTAGTAGCTAAATCTTAGAAGCAACCCAAATGTCCATTCCAATAAGAGACTGGATGAAGAAGATGTGGTTTCATTGTAGAATAGGTCTTAGTCATAGGGAATGATCAATTAGAGACATTGATACTTAAAATGGATGTCCCTTGAGAACATGCTCTTAAGTGCAATAAAAAGATGCCATTGTGTAGATACTACATCATTTCCCTAGTGTGAGAAACTAAAGGTGTAAATTATGCCCAGAATTCATGAGAGATATTGTCAAGTAGGAAGAAAATGTTCAAAGGAAAAGGACGGTAGGGGAAAGTAAAGAAGGGAAAGAAAAAAGTTTGATAGTAAAAACCAAAGCATGGAAACAAAACTTTTATATTTAAGGGTTGGAGGGTAGCAAGGATGGGGAAATGGGAAAAATGAGAATCAAGACATATCTTGTATAGGTACAAATTTTTAAGGTTAAATGTGCTAATAATGCCTATCTAAAATATACCAATAAACTCAATGTGAGAAAAGTCTATTAACATTAACATTACTTTTAAAAAATCTGCTCTCTCAATGGCCCATTCTAATTGTCTATTTTTTCTAATGTGTCAGGCATTCTTAATTCCACTACTTGATTGCTATGGTCTTGACGTTCCTGTCTCTCTCAGATTGCTCTGCTGAGACCTGGCCTCCTAGGTGACGGAGCGAAGGGCTGGGGTCCAGAGAGTGGTTACATGGTCGGGACGGCCATAAGGGGCGTGGTCAGCGGCCTCACCGTGGGGACCAGGCACGGTCTAGCTCCTCACACATGCAGAGACACAACTGTGATGACAGTTGTGATCAGTGTTGTTCACCAGATTTTAATCTGCCTGAAATTTAGCATTGTGTTTCCCAGCTTCCAGAACAGTGAGAGGGCCGTTTCTGCTGTTTAAAACTACTCAGTCTATTGTAATGTAACACCCAAAATGGATTAAGACTTTTATGCAACTGGCCAAATAATATTAAGAACTCTTAATTTTATAGATACTCTTGATATTATTTGTCCTTAAAATTCTAGCAAATGATTAATATCACTTTTAATTATTGTGGAATTCAGGTGAGATTTGCTGAAATCTTTTTTCATGTCCAAGCAAAACATGGAACCCTTTAATAGGATTTTTTTAAAGATTTGGTTTAATTTTGAGCATAGTATATTGCCACTCCAGGGTCTGGCCAAGACTGGTTCAAGTAAAACATTATAAGCAAAACAAAACAAAACAAAACAAAACAAAACAAAACAACCAGTGTCTGTTACTTCAATTTGTTTTGGGAAGCCATTTATCATTTTTAAGGTTTTAACAAAATTTAAATTAATAGCTTCATAAATATACAAAAGAATCTCGCTTTTCAGCTCAAAATACTTTTCTAAAAAGTCTCTAGCATGAATTCAGATTTCTCTGTGTATTACAGGATTTATATATTGTTCTTTGTTGAGGTCTTCCTAGTTGTTTTTAAACATTCTCAAGTGAACTGATCATTCTTTAATAAAGCTTGTCACTTTGTAGTGTAACCAGCCATTACAGTTATAATTTCCTCTTCAAGTGTTGCTATGCCAGCATTGTTGTGAATAAAGCACTGTTATGACAATGTCTACATTTTATGTTAATCATCAAAACTTCTCATGAAGCCAACAACTGAAGTGATAACATCAGAAAAAGCAGCCCATGTAGCTCCTTCTGGACAGAATTTTCTCAACACATTAAATCTATGGTAGTACTTTCATGTTTTAAGCTGTCATTTTCCAGCATAAAGAAATTATGTATGATTTTCATCAACATTTAAAAATTTTACAAATGCTAGAGCTTGACATTTAATAGTGAAATCTGTTTACTCACCAATCTGCAAGGAGAAATGAACTTTTCCCTTTATTACATCCAAATCTCTTTGCCTTCGGGTGGAGAGTCTCCCCTGTCCCAAGCTCTCTCCCTCTTAACCAGAGGCCTCTTCCCTTCAGGTACCAGCTCACCCGCTAGGAGATCTGCAGGCTTGTCTCATCCTGCTTTAGCCAGCAAGGCGACATTTCCATTCTGAGCAGTAACTGCTACTGCTACTACTGAATAGCTTAATTCTTGAGCCTTTTTTGCAATTTTTTTTGAAGGGGTCTTGCTTTGTAGTCTAGGCTGGCCCTGAGCTCACCATGTAGCCCAGGCAAGCCTGGAACTCAGCAATCCTCCTGCCTCTGCCTCCCGAGTGCTGGGATGACAGGCGTGAGCCACCACGCCCGGCTGCAATTTATTTTTAAAGGAAAGCATTAGTAAACTTGGTTGAAGATCTCAATTGCTATTTCTCTTACCTCTAGTGTCCATTAAGTATGGTTTGCAGTTCAGCATCTTTTCAAATTCATTAGTGATCTCACTCCATTTATAAATTATTTGTAACAAACTATCTATAATGGAAAGGACACCTTGAATTATCAGTTCACGTAAAAACATCAATAATTAGCTATCACTGTAAAGCCAAATTGTGTTGCTGTTGCTTTTATATTTAGTTGTTTTGTGCATTTACTTTAAAATGACACTGGAAGCTCGATTGCTTACTCCGACCTTATCCGGATCCGTAGACTCGCACTGCAGTGGGCCTTTTCAGGTCATGACTCATGTTCAGGAAACACCACATTTAATCGTTTAAGAAATCAAGAAGAAATGTTAAGAATATAAACTGACTGAAAGATAACTTTAAAATAGTCTCTTTTTTGACTCTCTATGGGTACATTATATATAAACATGACGATTACACCCAACACTGAGAACTTGTACCAGTATGTGGCATGACTTACTGGGAATTGAACTCAGGACTTTGTACTTGTGAGACAGGCACTGGCACCACTGGGCTAAATGCTGGGCTTTGAGTAGTTAAAAAAAAAAACTTTGGAGAAATATTGTACTTCACAAGTGTCCCAACTAACGTTTTCAAATTTTACAAGCCTTGCAATAAAAGCAAACTAATAAAAATCTCCTGGTTCGTGGTGCAACAAAATTTTGTCTTATGAATGAAACATCTCCTATGAACTTCTGTCTTATGATAGGATAAGTTTCTCCTATAATTTAGATGTAGCTTTTTTATTGAATTCTTTATTGGTACAATTTATATACATCTCAAAATCACATATAACATTGGGAAATTTGTACCACTATATGCCACAAGTTAATTCTCATTTTTCCCCATATCCCTACCCACTTAGATGTAGCTTTTAAAAGAAAGTTGAGGAAGGCAAGTCAGGACTGAGAGCTGAGCTTCTTGCTCTACTGTTTCCTCTTCTGTTTCCACAGAAAGCCTCACGTCCGCCCTGTCCTGACGACAGAACCGCAAAGCGTGCTCAGAAGAGCCGCCGCTCTGGGCTGACTCAGGTGTCTGACTCTGCGCTCCTAGGGCCGAAGGAGGCCGAGGGGACGGCCGCAGGCGCCCCCGCCACTCCCAGCTCTTACCTCCCGGCCTCACACAGAACCCAAGTCATTTCTTTCCAGACATGATCCTGCTCAGAACACCTAGTGGCGTCTCCAAAGATCTGAGGATTTTGTGAAAGGTGGGATGAAAAAATACCATAATCTGTATCTCAACTCTAGCAACCTTCACTGATACAAAGAAACCAGAGGCTTCTAAAATGAACTTTAGCTGAGAGGAAAGAGACATTCGAGTACAAGTTAAGAAAATGTAAGAATGGGAGATGTGTGTGTGTGTGTGTGTGCACGCATGCATGTGCACAGGTGCCTCCCTAAAAAGTGTAAGTAGTTTGAAAGAACCAAATAATTGTTATTTTTTCTGTCACTTTGCACTTATCTGAGAATCACTTTTTTTTTAGTTGGAAATTTCATGTTTTATTCACGCTTTTACCTAGAAAATATGCACCGCTGTATGAACCACATTGTTTCAGTACCAGTCAATAGCCTCCATTTTAGAACCTCTTTTTAAGTGGTTATAATATTAAGATGAGTTTGACAATCGTAGTGATAATATATGTGTGAAAACTGAGTCACGTGGAAAGAAATAAAGTTTTAGCTTTATAAAGATCATTGTTTTGTTAGTATGAAGAATTTTAATGTTCAGAAAGTTGCTATGAAAATAGTTCTTTAGATCTGAGACCGTCAGTGCCCACGCTGTGCCCCTGGTAGGAGAGAAGGATACAAAGGCACCCAGAGCTACGCTTCATGCTGTTCCCTCTCCCCGGTTACCACATTGAGCCGCAAACACTAGGGCGGGAAGGAAAAGACATTCTCTGTATCAAAACATACCAGGTTTCGCTGGAGGTAAAATGAGACGTGGTTAATGTTTTCGCTTTCCCTGGCTGCTATAACAGATTTCCCCAAAGTAGGTAGCTTTCTAAGAGCAGTAAGAACTTACCTTTCACGACTCTAGAGGTGAGAGACTGGAACGTCAGGTGTGCGCGCCCCGCACTCCCCGAGGCGCGGGGTTCCCTCTGCGGAGCGGAGGGGCTTCCAGGGCTCTCTGGCTTCCGGCCGCAGTCTGCACTCCTCGCTCCCATCCCACTTCCCTCCTTTCCTGTTTGTTTTTCCTCAAGCTCATCTCTCTACCTCATAATGATACACAGGTAATTGCACTTAAGTTTCTACCATATGATCCAGGATAACCTGCCCCCAGACTGTCGCCCACAAGTGCCATGCCACTCATCAAATAAGATAATAATGAAAGATGGCATAAATTAGAATGTGCACGTTTTTGGTCTTTCATCACCCCAAATTCATATCTGTGCCACTTGAAATATACATTGACCTCGACCTAATCTTTCTTCACATGCTCTAAGCACCAACATTAAATCCCAAATCCGATCTAAATAACTATCATGGCAATCATGGACTGTCCTGGTGGGGTTGTAATTATTTAACACAGGGACAGAATTGTAAGGAAGCTAGTGGTTTCCTGATATCTCCCTTCGATGTCACCCACCCGAAGAGGGACTTCTGGGCTTTGGGAATCTTGTTCTGAAAGGCAGCATGAGAACAGCTGGAAAGACATGGAGATTAGACATTACACTGGCAAACAATTGACTATGAATATTAACTACATCTACAAATTAGCTTTGCACCAACTCGAAGATAACTGTTTGGTTGAATAAGTAGGAGGTGAACTCTATCCACATTGACCCATAAAACTAATTTTTCCTGGTGATTTGAGAAGTATAAAAATTCATTTTAATAATAACATACTACTACTACTAGGTCTCCTATAATGTTTTAGTGCTTTATTATATATAAAATGTCACATAAAAAGTTCTGAAAACTGGAGAGTTTCTCACACTCATCTGCCCATGTTTCAGTGTTGAAAAGATTTCTGTGTCCATTCAGTGACCAGTGCATTGAGTCGAATGCACAGGAAGGTGATAAGGGAAGCAGGCGGGTGCAAACGGAGGCAGTAAGGGACCCAAGAACAAGTTTCAGGGCTCCTCCTCCTGATGGTCTTGCCTGGCTTTTCTCATGAGTAATTCTCTTAAAGCACAGAACTTTACACTAGCCTAAAGTTTCAGTCTTTGGGAAAGTGTAATGATGTTATACAAAGATAAGGAGAGCGGATGTGGCAAATGAACCCACAACCATCTGTGATATGCTCATTTTTGTTCTGTAGAAAGAAAATAAGGTAAACTGACCAGAAAAATATATAAAATTCTATGCAAAGTGGCAGAGCTATATATGTCCTACCCATGTCTGGATCGCGGGGTGTTTTCTGGAACTAGCTGTTCTATACCCAGCAGAAGAGTAAATCTTTCTGGGCTAAGTACAACTCCATATGCCTGCATGGTGAAGTATTAATATCATTACAGATAACTTATATGCAAAATATGAATAAAATTATTTGTAACTATATACAATTATAAATCTGTAAATCTGACAATCATAAACATATAAATATATTCATCAATTTAAAGTTCCTTGAAAATAACAATATGCAAAGGAGATACGTGTATGTGACCTTTACTCACGCTAGTGCAGCTGATGGCTGTGAAGTATGAGGGGCTGTCAGTGATGCACACAATTCTGTAAATCTGCCTGGGTCAGGAGGCCTCGTGGGTAACTCAGTGCCTGTGACTTCCAACCCAGGACATGTGACTTCCAACTCAGGATACGTGACTTCTGACCCAGGACACGTGACTTCCAACCCAGGACATGTGACTTCCAACCCAGGACATGTGACTTCCAACTCAGGATACGTGACTTCTGACCCAGGACACATGACTTCCAACCCAGGACATGTGACTTCCAACCCAGGACATGTGACTTCCAACTCAGGATACGTGACTTCTGACCCAGGACACATGACTTCCAACCCAGGACATGTGACTTCTGACCCAGGACAAAATTTGCTAAGTTATGAGCCAAGCTCAGTCTCTCTTGAGGTCATGGGTGTCAGGTACTGTGTCAGTAACAGAAAGGATGAACAGTGCAATGCATATGTAGTAGCCATGCTTCCCCCATGCCCTCTCCTTTCCCTCTCTCCTCTCTACACATATATTTGTAGGTACAAATTATAGATAAGGAGCTTTGACTATAAAAGAGGTTAATACTAAGCCAAACTTATGTTGACCTATTTTAAAATTGTGTTTGTGTAAATATTGTATATTGAACAATGAACAAAAGTCATATAACCATTGTATTTATTACTACTTGGTACATAGAGAAAAAACATGAGTGTATATGTAAGAACAAATAATGAAATTACTTGGTCTAACATTCATAGTTGATGTTAATATTTTCATGTAATGATATGCAATAACAGTGAGGGTTGTTTCTAAGTAATAAACTGAATCTATAAAGAACTAAAAATATGTGAGCTCAGAAACCAAGAATAAACTAGGTCTTTCAAGTTGATATTTATAAATACATTCGTCTCTATATGAAGGGGAAGTTCCAGCCCTGCTGGGTTAAGTGTGCTGTGCGTACATCTCCTTAGCATGCTGTGAGAGCCTGTAGGAAGGTGCAGATTGAGCTCACTCTCTCCCATGCACAGAGACTCACCTACAGCTGGCGGGGTGACTCCTGCTCCCCCTAGTCCTGACTCCCTCGCTCCTCCAAGAGCTTCCTGTATTAGGTCCAACCAATCGGAGCTTAAAACATTAGACCAGCCAGTCAGACATGAGCACATTGTCTATGTGCACTTGTAGCCACACCCTCTCTGTTCCGTGTGTGTGTGTGTGTGTGTGTGTGTAACTGGTCACTAAAGCAGGAGTGTTCTCTGCCTGCTTCCGCGTGGTGACTTTGCCCCTCACCCTCCCAGTCTGGGCTTCCTCTGAACTCTGGTCTGAACTCTGCTCCCCAGTGATCACTCCGGATGACACCATCTGTATGGACCATGACATGGAGTTTCTCAGCACTTATTTGTCATAGTTATTAACTTTATGATTGTGTAAATAATATTTTCTTTTATAAAATTCAATAAGTTAGTGACTAAATTCCAGACTGACCACGTAGGGAACATCTGCTCTGCCCTATGAATGTGGCATAACTAAGTCTGCTGAAAAAAGCTGGCAAGAGATCGTGACCCGAAGAAAACATCTTCGTTATGCGAAGTGTGTGGAGTCCTGTCGGAGGGTGAGTCTGCAAGGAGTGCCTGGCAGCTCGTGCCCGGAGAGGACGGGGGGCTTGAGGCTTCTGGGGGGTCCGGACCAGTCCCGGGGAAGAGAAGGCCCCGTGCGGAAGGCCAGGAGAAGTGGGGAGTCCAGCGTAGGTGCGTGGAGGCCCTTCCGTCCTCTGTTCTGGGGTTGATCTTCCTTGGGGACTAGACCTCAGCGAGGGACAGTGACACAACTGCACTGATTTCGGAAGAACTTCCTGCAGTTATTTAAGGGAATTTCGGAGTGAACCGTGTTGTGGCTTGAGGAGAAACAAGAGGTCAGAGAGATGCGTATCTGAGGCAACTTCTACGGACTCATGCTTTCCTTTAATTCGAAGTACTTAGCAGCTGAAAAGCGCCAAAATGTAGGCTATCATCAGTGTTCTGGGCCCCAAGACTACTGTTCTCCTCCCAGGCTTATTCCACTACTATCATATTAATTTTAGAAGAATATGTGACAAATATGCACACAGAGACAAATCCATTATCGTTTTAAATTTTTACACATTTTTGCAAAAGTGGAAGATTTGGAACAATAAATCACTTTGTTTCCATAACGTAAATCATTCTGAGATTTATACACCCTATAGGTGGATTTCAACTTGACTATGCAAAGGGAAGATGGGGCTAAATGGGTTTTTTTGAATAGTTCTGGAAAATACCCTTTAGATCATGATTTTTATGCTAACATATTAGAAGGCAGCGATATTAAAATTAGCTCATGGTTTTTAATACAGATTTTGCATTTTAATCACTTTATAAAATTTTTTAAATCTCAGAATTTCTTCACAAAATATAACTTCTGTTTTAAAACTTGTCGTTTCTGTATTTGGTTAATAAAAATCATAGTTTATTAAATTAGCATCAGGCAATTGATTCATTTTTAGTAGAGTTAGTGTTAGAAATATTAAACTGTCTGTCTCGAATGTATCTGTGCTTGATCTGCTACCTTTTGTCCAGGGCATCCCAAACCACCAGGGCACTGTGGCTCTCCAGTTTTCTTAAAATAAGTCAGAAGTCTGGGGTAGTTCCCTGTCCTTTTCACTTCTGGCATGTGCCCAGGTTGTTCTAAAGAGAAAGCTGGTGCCAAGGACCAGCCTCTCGACAGCTCCCTGGACACTCTCCCAACTTTGGCCTTGAGCCCAAACCAGTAGCGTCCCTTGGGGGCTACAGGTGCAAACATCGGTGCCCCCCAGGCCTACCCAAGGGCCTCTGCGTCCGCAAAGCTGACCCTGGTGTCACGCTCTCCCAGGCTTGCAGGGCAGCGACCTAGTTCAGATTTCTGCAACCGAGTTTCGTATGGGCCCAGAAACACATCGCCCTGCTCTCTTGTGAATAACCAGCGCCTGAACTACCACCGCCAGAGTACTGTGGACAGTGAAGTTAGTTAAAAAGTATTGACAGACAGTCAGGCAGGTCTGGGGCCTCAACACGGAAGACACATTTTCTTCAGGACAGGATTCAAGAGAAAGACAGTGCTGCACCCACGGGGTTGCCCTCGGGTGAGGCACAGTGACTGATGTTCTAAACAGGCATCTGACACGTTGGGCCGGGACCCAAATTTCCAGGAAATTCTGGTTTGCGCTCGCCTACTGCATGACTAGCTTCCCCACTTGACTCCATTTAACCAATGTTACCCAGGTGACTATACTTGTTGTAAGCTTAATGGCTGACTACAGTTTTGTCCATCTTGTGATTTCTCATTGGACCGACATTGCCTCAGCGACTAGACTTGGAATCTCCTTAGCTGACTACAATGTGTCCCACCTTGTACCCGCCTCAGCTCGTGACGTTGCTCACCCACCTTGAGTGGTGAGATGTGTGGGTGACTCACTTCCGGGCTCCCTCGGTCTGGCTCACACAGAAGCTGTCTTTCTCTCCGGAAATTCTTCCTACTCATCTTATTCCATGGTTCCTGGGACTCACTCTTCCACTTTAGCGAACACAAACTCAGTGTGTCCAGACAAGCAGTGGGTGGGGAGTTATCATATCCCTTATGTTCTATGAAGGCTCTGTGTCACCCTGAGAGCACGAGTCCTATATCGAGATGGCTTCCCAGGAGTTCTCCCAAGGCCCTTCCAGGAGGTGCTTGACTGTCATCACAGACAAAGCTTCAGAGCTTGTTAGTGCGGCTTAACCAGTGTTCGTTAGGCAGAGTAAAGAAGTATAGTGTGTGGACCTTTAAGAGGTGCTCCATGATCTGGGCATGGCGATGCATATATGTTCTTGGAAGCGCCCTTTAAGCTGATAGTCTAAGCTGTTTTGCCTAACAACATATGCGAATCTATTACTTTAACTTCTAGTTGATGCCCTTTACTTTATCAATTAGATTAATTTATGGATTTACAGTACCTTTAACAGAATGAGCACGATTGGCCTAGAAGACAACAAAAACAAAAATAAAACACAGGTCTATAAGGTAAAGATATGGGGTACAAATATGTATGACATGGATAAGTTTATGGCTTCAATTTGTACTTTTCTTAAAGGTACAATTTTAATATTTTGATTTCCCTTGTCTGCTTTCTATCTATATTTCTTTTATCCTTACTCAGTACCATGATTGGACAACATAACAGTTCTTTCACCAGTTTAAACATGTATAAAAGGATTAATAATGTTATTATTTTTAAATATATACCCATATCTATAGAACTTTCATCGCAATTTTTATATCCTCAAGATTGTAGGTACAAGTTCAAAGATTTAATACATGTTAAATGATATACCTGCACTGTCAAATGGGGTAGAGTGAGCTGAGCTTCCTTAGAGGACACATCCAGGGTTCACAGGGCAGGCTTCCAAGGGCCCGCAAAGTGACCTGGAAAGTGCAAGAGTCCTTGGTGTGCACTGGAGCTGGCTGGGGCCCGGGCAGGGCCTCACCGGAAAGTCAAGGGGCCTGGATGGGGAGGAGGAGCGCACCGGAGTCCTGCAGAGCCGCCCTGGGAGGCCGAGGGTGGAGGCCCAAAGGCACCTGCGTGTTTGTGAAGCAGCAGAGGCAAAGCTGTCCCCTTCCTTCCCTCTGAGGCCACCCAGGCTCCATGCGCAGGGACGGATGCTTCCCCCGCAGCTGCTCGGTCAGCCAGCCACACCCAGAAGCCGCTAAACGAGTCCTTCGAGCCGGCAGCATAATCAGCTATCACAGATACTCACTGCACACACATGTGTATTTATTCATAAATTCAATGCATTGGAATAAAATAAAAGCTCTTTTTTTGGCCACAGGCGCCACATTTGCAAAGCCCAGTATAACAAGTGGCTTGTGGCTACCATGTGCACAGCACCACACCGAGTTCCCCTGAATGGCGCTGTTTCTTAGACCTCGGGATTTCAAAGATGCGCATTTTCTTTCTTTCAAAACAAGCTCAGGTCACAGTCTTCAAAACATACTGAATCTGCTGCTATGGTAACTGTAAGTCATTTCTTGTAATTTTCCTTAGCAATATACTAAACATTTCTAAAGAATGGAGCATATGAATAACACTACAATTACTTTCTTACTTTCTTTGAGGGCGCAGACACATTGGTACATTGGCTGCTTTGTGTTTGAAGGTTATTAAAATGTGACTTGTAATTTATCCACTGCTTTCTCTAAAGAGCTTTGTCCTTAGAGAGATAATTTCAAACTAATTCCAGTGTCTGGCTTTTATCTAGCCCATCCTACTCTCAGTAGTGTTACAATCAATAGAAACATGTCTAACTTACTTGAACTTCCCCGGTTTCTTTTCTTTCTGTACTGTAATAACCAAGTTTCCTTTCTGTGCTAGAGTCACTAGAGGTGCAGGGCAAATCAAATGTTTCTTAGGTTAAAAATAACTTCCACTTTGAAAGAAAGAACCAGGATCCCAGGACTAAGATATGTGGAGGGCCCTGGATGCAGAGAGATTCTTGTGTCCAGGTGCAGCCCAATAATTGCAACTATTTATAGCATTAGGGGAAATATCCAGACACTTCTTTGTGAAGATTCTTCCCCAGAAGCAATTTCATCATGTGGCAAGATCAAGGTTCATGAAATGAATACCACTGGGATCCATTTTTTCAGTATTTGAGTCTCCAGACACAAAGAAGTTTGCTAAGATTGTGCCAAATTCATCAGGGGGCAAAACTCAAGTTAAACCCGTAGGAGGGAGGGTTACAGTTAGCTTTTATATATCCATATATTTTAATTCTTATAATTCAATGAAATGTTAGTAGGTTTAACTATATAATATCACCTCACATTCTTCTGGTATACCTATGGGAGGGCTTTTCAGTGGATATTGTTTTATTTTGTTTACAGATGATAATTTTAGAAGGTAAAGATAACAATATATCATTCAATAAGTTCAGTGTATTTTGATTAGGGAAAGAGTATCAAGAAGAATTATATTTGAGAAATGCTATGCAAGAAGCTCTAAAATTTGACTTTTAATTTTGATATTTGCCAATTTAATAATTATAACTCTCAAAAATCTACAGTTATTTAAATTTTTACTGCAATTAATTTTTTTTGAGACAGGGGCTTGCTTTGAAGTTCAAGCTGGCCCCTGAGCTCACTATGTAGCCCAGGCAAGTCTGGAACTCACAGCAATCCTCCTGCCTCTGCCTCCCAAGTGCTGGGATGTCAGGCGTGAGCCACCACAGCTGGCTCAATTAGTTTTTTCAGTCATCTTCTTCACTGATGGTGTTATTAACACTTATCTTCGACCTACACAAACAGTAAGATCTGTTATCATATCCTAATTTATAACAGGAGCAAATTATATATTATCTTTTAACAAAGGAGTAAAAGTCTTTAACCTAACCTAACATGCCCAAGTTTTGTCCATTTTCAATGGCATTAAGCACATTTTATTGCAGTAGATAATAATACTAATAGTTCACATAATTTTTCAGGAAAGAAAGGAAAAATCCTCTTTCAATACAGATCCCATTAGTGCTCCAAAATTTATGCAGCTGTATAATATTTGTATTTCCCTTGTCATTTAGAAACATTGAAACTTTAGTCTACAAAGTAGTCTAGAGGGTTCTAATAGTCTCGGAGAGTTAAGGGTCATAGATATAAAAGGTAGGAAGCACACAACTTTTGGAGAGGTTGACATTTCAGATAATGGAGGTCATTCTTTGAAGTGATTCCCCTTGGGTGAGAGATATTACACAGGCAGATGGAGAAGAGAGGTTATACTATGAAATTGTCCCCACTGAAAAGGCACATAATTCTGGATTATACATGGATAAATAGCTCATTCAATTGAATATCAATAAAAATTTTTTTCTGATGTAATTAATGTCTAATTTTACTAATACTTCCATTGAACAGTATAAATTAGTCCCATTCAGATGAAAGGCAAGTAATGGATGGTAATTGATAATTTCTAGGAGAAATAGGGGTTACTTATTAAAATGAAGCTGATTAAAATAGGAATCATTGTAAATAGTTATGTAGTCATATAAATTTATTATCCTGAAAATTAACTTTCCTATAAACAAATATACTCAGCGTTTTGAACTTACCTGAGTTCATAAATATCTTGAAGGTAACAAAAGATTTAAATATTATAAAATAGACTGCTGAAAGTGACAGTAATGACAGATTGAATATCATTATCTAAGATACATAAGACCAGAAATATCTTGGATTTCAGAGTTTTTACAAATCTTGTAATGATTGCACATACATAGTGAGATATATCAGGGGCAGAATTTAAGTCTAAACACAAAATTCATTTGTTTATTACACATCTTAAAGGCTGAAGGAAATTTTATGTAGCACTTTCAGTGTAACCGTGTTTGACTGAAACACATCATGAGTTCAAATGTGGAGTTTTCTATGCTGTTTCTATACTATCATGCTCAAGACGTTTCTAATTTCAGAACCCTTTGGATCTGGGGGTTTTAAACTAGGAAAACTCAACTTGTGGTGGTCTTTTGTCCCCTGGAAGCTTCTGTAACATACTTAAAACATGTTATGGATGTCCTGCTAATGGTTTTTCCATGTAACTTTTCCACACAATTCTACTAAAAAATTCCACTTTGTTTGCTCTGTACGTCTTTCAGTAGTCTTTTAGGAGGTCAATAGTCAATGTTTGACTTCTTTTCCTACATTTTCTCTTTAGATCTGCTTTTATTTCAAATATTTGATTTAGTTATTATTTATTAATTGAAGAAGTTAGACCAAGTTAAACTACATCTCCCTAATTCTATGTTCTGAGAGAAGTGGGAGCCCTCCACAGGTTCTTTTAAAGCTAAATAAATTAATACATAAAGAGTACAAGCTAATTTAGATGTGATAATTCAGCTTATCATCCTTGCTCTCTGGAAAGCTGTAAGAAAGTTCACAAATTTAAATCAACTTGGGCAAGTCAGCAACTTAGTGAGACATTCTCTCAAAATAATGAATGAATGAATGAATGAATGAATGAATGAATAATAAATAAACAGGCTGAAGATAAATCTCAGGGCAAAGGACTCAGGTTTAATGTCTAGCATGCCAGGAAGGAAGGAGGGAAGGAAACAAGAAGAAAGGAGGGAAGGAAACAGGAAGGAAGGAAACAGGAAGGAAGGAGGGAAGGAAACAGGAA
>PVIC010034174.1:0-19745 GCA_004025085.1 Thryonomys swinderianus
CCCTTGAGAGTTCTCACTCCTGACACATCATGGTAGGTATTTGAGCAGAACAATCACATCATGTTTGTTACCATAATACAATAAATGCCAATATCAGTATTAAACACAGTAAATAAGATAAAAAGGTTTGTTAGATTCTATAGAGGATACTTTGAGCTTATGAGTTACCTCTATGTCTGACTCCTCACTGCACAGCTCCGGGATATAGTGGGCTGGTGGGTGGCCTTCAGTCCACTGGAAATGGACTGCACCCTGCAGCCAGGTCTGAGTGCTGCTCCCTCAGTCCACCAGAAACAAGGAAAGGCGGGGCCACATCCACTGGGTCTGGTCCGCCCGTGGCTGTTCCCTCAGTCCGCCAGAAAACAGGGCACAGTGGAGCCCACAGCTGCTGGGTCCTGTCTGCCTGCTGCTGGTTCTTCAGTCCGCTGGACACACGGCACGGCTGGCCTGGAGCTACTGTGTCCGGTCCACCCACGGCTGTTCCCTCAGTCCGCTGGAAATCAGGGCACAGCGGCCCCGGAGCTGCTGGGTCCGGTCCGCCCACCGCCAGTTCCCCAGTCCACCGGAAACACAGCACAGCACAGCGGGCCCTGAGCTGTTGGGCCCGGTCCGCCTGCAGCCGGTTCCTCAGTCCGCCGGAAGCACAGCACAGCAGGCCCAGAGCTGCTGGGTCTGGTCCGCCTGCTGCTCGTTCCCCAATCCCTTAACAATATTAATTTCTTATAGAACGCTGGAATTGTAATGATCTTAAGTGACACTTAATCTTGGCTTTCCCTTCCTCATTGATTGAGCCCTAAAACTAACTGATAGATGGGCAGAGGAAGATAAGCATTGCATTGGAAAGTGCAGGGGCCCACACTGCTTGAACCCAAATAGAGTAAAGTGCATGTCCATATAGAGAGGGTGTGGTAGAGGCTATAAGAGCATGAGAGGAATGACTAGTGCATAAAAAGGGGAGGGTTGCTGTGGAAATTATAGCCTGAAAAGAGTGAGAACTATTCTGCAAACAACTTCCTTCTAATTTTCAAGGACGTTGAAATCAACGAAAGACCACATTATTATGCCAGACTAAAAGGCTAAAAAAAAAAAAAATGATTTTGAACTGGGTCACTTCCTATTAAGAATTTTATCAGGATAATTGTCAATTAAGTATAAAATATAATATTCTGTGGTGCTAATGTAGCAATGTTCATCTTTCAATTTTGGTAATTGTATTGTGGATACATTTATTGTAAGATTTCTTTATTGGTAAGATATATTTATGTACATGTAAATATGCAAAAGTAGAAAGCATAAGGTCAGCAATTTGACTAAAATGCATTCAAAAACAAGATTTTCTTGCCAGACATGGTGGCTCATGCCTGTAATCCCAGCCCTTGGGAGGCAGAGCTAGAGCTTTGCTGAGAATCGCGTCTCAGCCTTTTGGCTAAGATCAAGTGTAGAGCTTTGCTGAGCTCGAGGCTTGCCTGGGCTACCTAGTGAACTCGGGGCCAAATCTGAATTACAAAGCAAGACCCTGTCTCAAAAAAAATTTTTTAAAATAAAAAATAAAAGATTTCCTCTGCTATATTTACAATTTCTGTGCTCTTTTAGAATGGGGGGAGAGAAAGGAGACAGAAAAAAACAGACCACTCAATCACTCTTTGTTTGTAAAAAGAAAGAGAAAGAAGAATAGAATCCATACAGATTAGATTACAGGTCTATCCAAGGAAGTTGAATCTCATTCTGATGGCTTCTGTTATTTTGTTGGTGAAGTAGAGGCTAGATCACCTGAAAGACCATCTATGAGAGCAACATATATTGTGGCACCTGATAATTTCCTCTCTCTCTTGAAAGACTTTCTTGTCTCCCAATCCAGCTGCTCATCATATGACTCACAAGCTTTTAAACATCCTTTTACAGCTGCATTCAAAGCTGATATCATAATCCACACTTATCACTTTGAGACTACTCAATGATTAACTTTCCTGTTTTCCTTCAGAGAAAACTACCTATGCTTTTTGCTCATATTGCAAAAACGCCCCAGTGTACTATATTCCTAGCCTAGAATACACCAATGAATACTGCATGAATAAACAAATTTACTAAATGGGGGAAAAAAGGTATTTTTGGTTTGAAAAGAAGGTAGGGGGCTTAGAGTTGTGATAGCAAAAATGTGAGGAAAGGCTGATTCATAGAATAAGAGAGCAGTAATGAAGGGTTAGAAAGGGTAGGATAGCAGAATCAAAGACCTTTTTTTAGGACTACCTACCCCAAGTTAATAAAAGCATCAATTTGCTTTGATTTGCACAAAAGCAGAAAGGATACAGTCTCTCTAGGAATGGGAGTTTACCAGGTCAGATTAAATGATGATGAAACAAGTGATTTTAACATTTTAATTGAAGAACAATGGTACTTTTACACTGGAATAACTATAAGAGATGAGTTTAGATTGTACATATATGATATAGCTCAATATATTTCTCCCAAAACACTTAGACCATATTTAACAATTGATTTCCTAATTTCTTTGGTCTTTTTAAAAATTGATTTTTAGATATATTTTATATACACATCATGACCACAATTGACACTGAGAATTTGTACCAGTATATGACATGACTTAATTCTCACTTTTTCCCAATCCCTTACCCAAACCTACAACACCCAACCCCTATATACATGAGCTAGGTTTCCTTTTTTACCATGAGCTTTTTTCTTTCCACTCATTCCTCATGCCTACACCTCATTTTCCTTTGGATATTTTCCATTTCACAATATTTATCATACATTCTATAACTCATTTACATCTTTATAGTTTATAATAGGAGAGAAAAGATATGATATCTACACATCTGTGACCTATTTATTTCACTTACGAGTATGTTCTCAAGGTACTTTCACTGGAGGTTAAATGACTCAAACCTATCATTCTATATGGCAGAGTAAAAATCCATTTTATTGAAAAAACACATCTTGGCGGACTCGGCTACACCGGGCGACACTCTGTTTCTGGCAAACTGAGGGCCATCCACCAGCCCACTGCACCCGGGAGTGGCACAGACTCAGCTACACCGGGCGCCATTCCATTTCCTGTGAACTGAGGGCCGCCCACTGGCGTACTGTACCCCAGAGCAGCGCAGACTCACTTACCTTGGGTGACACTCCGATTGCAGTGGCGGAAGACAGAAGCCTGCCCACGGGCCCACTGTACCCAGCAGTTGTGCAGTGAGGATTCAGGTATAGACCCCAGGAGCAATCCCCACCATGGAAGACTGAGGGCCTCCGGTCAGCCCCAACCTCAGCCCAGAGCTGTATTGTGAGGACCCAGATCTGAGAGGAACCAGAGCCATCTCCTGCTCCCTCCAGAAGAGGTGTGCCCATGGAGCTGCACTGAGAGAACAGGCAAGATTAAAAAAAGGGGGGGGGAATCTAGCTTCTATTTTGCCATCTACGCCTAGATCCCTCTATTCACCTCTTGTCCCCACACCCTCTCCTATCTTCCTCTCATGAGCAATACCCAGAAATAAAAGAGTATTACACTGCCCATATCTTCTCCTGTACTATTATAAGAAGGTGTGCAAAGTCACCAATGGTTTTACAGCATACAGTTGATAGTGTTGTATATATGCCCTTTTATCCTCTATTACCCGCTGACATACATCAGGTTCTAAAGTATAGGTGATCTTCATAAATCTGCTAACCCTATTTCATTCTCTTCCTGTCTCCCTACCTCCCTGATTCCCCAGTGACCTTTAATCCCCAAACGGTTTGGGGGTACATTTATGATCTACATGATGTATACACATAGCTGATAAATTCTAAACTCTGGCATATGGACATAGAGGTAACTCATAAGCTCAAAATCTTCAGAATAGAATTTAACAAAACGTTTTATCTTATTTAATGTGTTTAATACTGTTATTGGCATGGGTTGTATTATGGTAACAAACATGATGTGATTGTTCTGCTCAAATACTGCTCATGATGTGTCAAAAGTGAGAAATCACAAAGGTCATTACAGACTCAAGGAGAGCCACCCCCAGGAAACTGCCACATCCAGAGGGCCCCAAATAATAGACAGATATCTGCAACAAATATAGCCTTGTCATCAGGCAAAGAAGAGCATTAATAGCAACGAAAGAGTAGAAATGAGAAAATACACACACACACACACACACACACACAAAAGACACAAAGACCAACACTACAGGGAAATTCAGAGAAAAGGGAAATAGGGCAAACTGAAATTCAAACACCAGGATTCTTGGACATGGTAACTAAAGCGGATCTAGTAAAATGTAAATCAGAACTCCTCTCTGAGATCAAAACAGGGATACTGTCCAAAATAAAAGACACCATTAAAGAAGAGATCAGTGAGATGATAGGCTCCAAGATAACAGAAGCAATGGAACTTTTTAAACAGCTTCAAACAGACCTCCAGGGAATGATGAAGTAGAACAAAAGCTTGTGAAGTAGGATGAATGAAGCAGAGAACCGAATCTCAGACCTAGAGAACAGCATAGCAGCCAATGAGCAGAAAAGATATAATCTATGGAAAAGAACAAGGGAGCATGAGAAATCAATGCAACAGCTTCTAGATAACTCAAAGAAAAATATGACTGATTGTAGTCACTGAGGAAGCAGGAGACAGTGTAAAAGATATAAATAAGCTATTGTCAGAGATAACAACAGAAAACTTCACAGGAAAAGAAATAGACATACAGGTAAATGAGTCGTATTGGACTCCAAACGCCATGACATAAAAATATCTACACATAGACATATAACTATCAAGGTTCCACATGTACAACAAAAGAATGAAATACTGAAAGCAGTGAGAGAAAGGAAGAAAATAACTTACAAAGAGAAGCCCATTAGGATCACAGCAGACTTTCCAACACAAACACTCAATGCAAGGACAGCGTGGAGAGAAGTATTTCAAGCATTGCAGGAAAACAACCTCCAACCTAAATTGCTATATCCTGCAAAACTATCTTTCAGAAGAGACAGGGAAATAAGATACTTCCATGATAAAGAACACCTGAAAAACTTCAAAAATACAAATCCTGAACTCCAAAACATCCTAAAGAACATCTTGGGAAAAAAAAACACAGAAAATTGCATACCCATAAGACCCAGGAGAGTGAATTCACTGAGGCAAACAAGAAACGAAATAGAAAAGCAGAAAAGCAAAGAAGAAAAGAACCGAGAACAGGGAAACATGGCAGCTCTGAATATGCCCATATCAGTCATAACCATTAATGTCAGTGGCCTCAATGGGCCAATTAAAAGACACAGACTAGCAGACAGGATCAAGAAGCAAGATCCTACAATCTGCTGCATACAGGAAACATACCTAATTCAGAAGGAAAACAATGGACTGAAAATAAAAGGTTGGAAAACAATCCTCCATGCCACAGGAAACTGAAAAAAAAACAGGAGTGACTATCTTGTTTGCAGACAAGATAGATTTCAAACCCAAACTGATTAAAAGACATAAAGAGGGTCACTATATTCGTGTACAGGGAACTATCCAAGAGAAAGAAGTAATAATCATAAATATTTATGTGCCAAACTCTAATGCACCGAACTATATAAAACAAACATTACTGGGGATGAAAAGCCAGTTAACTATGAATACAATAGTAGTAGGGGATTTTAATACTCCATTGTCACAAATTGACATCAACTGGACAAAGTATCAATAAGGAAATACTTGAGCTAAATCAAACTTTTATGCCAATGGTCTTATTAGATGCCTACAGAATTTTTCACCCTTCATATCGACAATATATCTTCTTCTCAGATGCTCATGGATCATTCTCCAAAATAGATCACATTCTCGTCCATATAACAAGCTTAAGTAAATGCAGTGTAATCGAAGTTATCCCCTGCCTACTATCAGACTATAGTGCCTTGAAACTGGAGATGAATAGCAAAAGATATTCCAAGATCCTCACAAACACATGCAAATTGATCAACACTCTGTTAACCAACCAATGGGCTACAAAAGCAATTAAAGAAGGAATTAAACAGTTTCTACAACTCAACGACAACCCCAGCACAGCATACAGGAATTTATGGGACACAATAAAAGCAGTTCTGCAAAGGAAATTCATAGTAGTGAATGCCTACACTCAGAAAATAGATCAAACTGAAATAAACAATCTAATGATAAACCTCAGACAATTAGAAAAAGAGGAGCAAAACAAACCCAAAGCACATACTAGAGAGGAAATTATAAGGATCAGAACAGAAATTAATGCAATGGGGAGAAAGAGAACAATACAAAGAATCAAAGAGTTGGTTCTTTGAAAGGATAAATAAGATCAACAGACCCTTAGCCAACCTTACCAAACAAAGGAAGGAAGGGTCAAATCCATGCTCTAAGGAATGAAAATGGAGAAATCAGCAAAGACCCAAAAGAAGTCCAAAGGATAATAAACACATACTTTGAAAATCTATACTCCAAAAGAAGATGGGAGATCTAGAAGAAATGGATAGATTCCTAGACACATATGAACTTTCAAAGCTGAATGAAGAGGATATAAAAATGTTTCCAAAAAACTGATATTAAGTTGGGAAATTGAAAATGTAATAAAAAAAAACTATCAACAAAGGAAAACCCTGGTCCTGACGGCTTCACTACTGGATTCTACAAAACTTTTAAAGAAGAGTTAATACCAGTACTTCTCAATCTCTTTAATGAATTTGAAAGGGAAGCAGTACTCCCCAAATCATTCCTTGAAGCAACCATCACATTGATTCCACAGGCAGGGAATGATTCCACCAAAAAAGAAAACTACAGGCCAATTTCTCTAATGAACATTGACACAAAAATTCTTAATAAAATACTGGCAAACAGAATACAGAGTTATCAAGAAAATCATACACCATGATAAAGTCAGATTTATCCCAGGGATGCAAGGCTGGTTCAATATATATAAATTAATCAATGTAATACACTATATTAACAGATTCAAGGACACATACCATATGATTATCTCAATAGACACAGAAAAAAGCATTTGACAAAGTCCAACACCCATTTATGACCAAAAACCTAGAGAGAATTGGAATCAATGGTCTTTATCTCAATTTAGTACAAACTATTTATGAGAAACCAACAGCCAGCATCATACTTAATGAGAAAAAACTGAAACCTTTTGCACTAAGATCAAGAACGAGACAAGTCACCACTCTTGTTCAATCTTGTCACCTCTTTTTCAATATAGAGCTGGAAACATTAGCCATAGCAATCAGGCAGGACAAAGATATAAAAGGAATAAAGATAGGAAAGGAAGAAGTTAAACTGTCATTATTTGCTGATGATATGATACTCTATCTAGAGGATCCTAAAAACTCAACCAAAAGACTGCTAGACTTAATTTCCAAATTTGGTAGTGTTTCTAGATACAGGGTCAATACTCAAAAATCAACACCCTTTGTCTACACAAACAACAGACTCATTGAAAGAGAAATTGGGGAGGCAGTCCCTTTCGCAGTACCATCCAGAAAAATGAAATATCTAGGAATCAACGTAACAAAGGAAATGAAAGACCTCTACTCTGAAAACTATAGGACTCTGAAAACTGAGAAAGAAGAGGAAACCAGAGAGTGGAAAGATATCTCTTGTTTCTGGGTAGGGAGAACCAACATCATCAAAGTGGCTATACTCCCACAACTACTCTACAGATTCAATGCAATTCCAATTGAAATTCCAATGGTATATTTCACAGAGCTAGAGAAAATAATACAAAACTTCATCTGGAAACACAAGAAACCTAGAATAGCAAAAGCAATTCTAAGCAACCACGACATGGCAGGGGGTATTACAATCACCAATTTAATACTCTACTATAAAGCCTCTGTGACAAAAACTGCATGGTACTGGCAAAGTTAAAGCCCCATGGACCAGTGGAATAGATTAGAAGACCCAGAAACAACTCCGGATACACCAAGCTCCCTTATCTTTGAAAAAGGAGGCAAATATCCCCAATGGAGGAAAGACAGCCTTTTCAACAAATGTTGCTTGAAAATCTTGGCTTCACCCTGCCAAAAGGTAAAGCTATATCTATCTCTTTCACCTTGCACAAAACTAAACTCACAATGGATATAAGACTTAAATATTAAAACAGAAACAATAAGCCTGCTGGAAAACAAGCTAGGTAAAACTCTTGGAGACATTGGCTTAGGCATAGAACTTATGAATAAAACCTCTATAGCACAAGAAATAGCAGAAATAATCAACAAATGGGATCTCATCCTACTGAAAAACTACTGCACAGCAAAACAAGTCAGTCACTGATGCTGCTAAAAGACAACCAACAACATGGGAAAAAATATTTCCTAGCTGTTTATCAGACAAAGGGCTATTATCTACAATATATTAAGAACTCAAACAGATCAGCCTTCCCAAGTTTAAAGACCCAATTCACAAATGGGCATCTGAAATGAGCAGACACTTCTCAGAGACAGAAGTCAAAGCAGCAAGGAAATATATGAAGAAATGTTCACCATCACTGGTCATTCGAGAGAAGCAAATAAAAACAACACTGAGATTTCATCTCACTCCACAAAGAAGGGCCGCTATCACAAAATCAACCAACAATAAAAGCTGGCATGGCTATGGGGAGAAAGAAACCCTTCTCCACTGTTGGTGGGATTGCAGACTTGTGAAATCATTGTGGAGATCCGTGTGGAGATTTCTCAGAAAACTAGGGCTAGGGGTTCCATTTGACCCTGCTATCCCTCTGCTAGGAATATACCCAAAGGAATTTAAAAACATTATATTGGAAAGACATATGTACACCCTTGTGCTTAGCGGCTCAGTTAGTGATAGCTCAATCTTGGAAACATCCCAAATGTCTATCAACTGGAGAGTGGATAAAGAAGATGTGATTTTTTTAAGGAGGGAGTGTTATTCTGCCATAATGATATGATTGATTCATTTATGTGCAAATGGAGACACCTGGAGTATATACTAATAAGTGAAATCAATAGATTACAGATAGGCAAATTCCAGATCTTCTCTTTGACATGAACACCTTTAGATGCAAATGAGTTCTAGAAAGTATGACATTTTTTATAGAATGGGAAATTTCCATAGGAAATTTGGTGTGGGAATGTAAGGAGGGGAAGGAATAAATATGATTCAGAAAGAAAATAAAAGAGTATGTATAAAAGGTTGGGTGGGTGGGTAGGGATATAGGTAAATATGAGAATTAACCTGGGTCATATACTTGTACAAATCCCCCAATGTTATACGTGATTGTGAGATGTATACAAATTGTACCAATACAGAATTTAACTTAAAAAACACATCTTTATCCAGTCTCCAGTTGATGTGCACTTGGGTTATTTCCAAGATTTGGCTATCTCAAACTGAGCTACTATAAAC
This sequence comes from Thryonomys swinderianus, assembly GCA_004025085.1. Lineage (NCBI taxonomy): Eukaryota > Metazoa > Chordata > Mammalia > Rodentia > Thryonomyidae > Thryonomys > Thryonomys swinderianus. The sequence goes on from PVIC010034174.1 coordinate 9,383, forward strand.
ATGAGCATACATATGACGCTGTGATATAAATCTTGTCATTCTTTCATGTATATCCCCAGCAGGGCAATAGCAGGGTCAAATAGGGCCTTTAATACTAGTTTTTGGAGTATTCTCCACACTGGTCTCCATAATGGTTGTACCAGTCCTCATTCTCACCAACAGTGGAGAAGTGTTTCTTTTTCTTCACAGCCTTGCCAACATTTATTGTTAGAAACAACACCCATTCTTTGTGAAGGAAGAAGAAATCTCAGTGTTGCTTTCCTCTGCATCTCTCAAATGACCAATGATCTTAAGCGTTTCTTCTTATGGTCTTGTCTGCTTTTATTTTTCCTCTGAAAAGAGTCTGCTCATTTCAGATGCCCATTTTTGAATTGGGTATTTAAAAGGGGGGGCGGGTATTTTTTAAGCTCTTTATATATTCTAGATAGTAGCCCTTTTCTGAGAAACAGTTGTTAAAAATTTTTAACATATTGTTGGTTCTCTTTTTGCTCTGCCAGTGGTTTCTTTTGCTGTGCAGAAGGTTTTTACTAGGATGAGGTCCCATTTGTTGATTTCTTCTGCTACATCTGTGTTTTTAAAATATGTTTGTTGTGCTTGCTTCAGCAGCACATATACTAAAATATGTTTGTGAACATGGTCATCATCCTGAGAAGACTTCATCATGTGGCCTAGGGTAAACCAGAAGAAAATGTAGCAGGAAAAAACAGAGGTTAAGATAATTAACATGAAAGGAAGGAGATGAGAGATATGAGACCCTAGGCAACCACTTAAGATGGATTGTCCCTACACTAAGTCAACTTATCTTTGAGAAAGGAGCCAAACATCCTCAATGGAGGAAAGACAGCCTCTTTAACAAATGGTGCCGGAAAAAATGGGCTTTAACCTGCCAAAATCTAAAGCTAAATCTATCTCTTTCCCCATGCACAAAACTAAATTCACAATGGATTCGAGACTTAAACATTAAAACAGAAACAATAAACCTGCTAGAAAACAGGTTAGGTAAAACTCTTAGAGACATTGGCTTAGGCAGAGACTTCATGAATAAAAACCTCTATAGCACAAGAACTAGCAGAAAGAATTGACAATTGGGATCTCATCCTACTAAAAAGCTTCTGCACAGCAAAAGAAGTCACTTGCACTGCTAAAAGACAACCAACAACACGGGAAAAAGTCTTTACTAGCTGTTTGTCAGAAAAAAGGCTATTATTTACAATATACAAGGAATTTAAACAAAACAGCCTCCCAAAGTTTAAAGACCCAATTCAAAAATGGGTATCTGAAATGAACAGACACTTCTCAGAGGCAGAAGTCAAAGCAGCTAAGAAGCATATGAAGAAATGTTCAACATCATTGGTCATTCGAGAGATGCAAATGAAAACAACACTGAGATTCCATCTCACTCCACAAAGAATGGCCGATATTACAAAATCAACCAACAATAAATGCTGGCAAGGCTATGGGGAGAAAGGAACCCTTCTCCACTGCTTGTGGGATTGTAGACTTGTGCAACAATTGCAGAGATTTGTGTGGAGATTCCTCAGAAAATACGACTAGAGGTCCTATTCAACCCTGCTATCCCCCTTCTAGAAATATACCAGAAGGAATTTTTAAAATCACATCAGAAAGACAGATGTACAATCTTGTTCATAGCAGCTCAGTTTGTGATAGCCCAATCTTGGAAACAACCCAAATACCCATCAACTAGAGACTGGATAAAGAAGATGTGGTTTATTTTTTAAATGGAGTATTACTCTGACATAAATGACAAAATTCATTCATTTTGACAAAATTCATTCATTTATGTGCAAATAGAGAAACCTGGAGGACACACTAATAAGTGAAATAATACAACAGATATGCAAATACTAGATCTCTTTTTTGATATAAGTACCTGTAGAGGTAAAGGAGCTGTAGAATGTGTGATAGTCTTTGTAGAATGCAAAATATCCAAAAGGAATTTGGTGTGGGGACATAATGAGTGAAAGGAATAAATATGATTAGGAAAAATATAAGAGTAAATATATAGGGGTTGGGGAGGGGGTGGGGAGGCAGGGATGTGGGTAAAAATGAGAATTGACCTGTGTCACATATTGGTACAAATTCCCCAATGTTGTATGTGATTATGAGCTGTGTATATAATGTCCCAATAAAGTTTACTGAATAATGCAAAACAAAAAAAAAATGAGAATTGACCTGTGTCACATATTGGTACAAATTCCCCAATGTTGTATGTGATTGTGAGCTGTGTATATAATGTACCAGTAAAGTTTACTGAATAATGGAAAAAAAAAGACAGATTGTCCTGGACTAAAAGTGTCTCACTTGGAAAAATTAAAAATAGTCTATATATTTTCTAACAGTATGTGTGTTTGTCACTGATTAATGATAAGACTCTCCACAAATATGTATTTAAGTAGCACTGAAACTTGTAATTCTGCATTAGCCTAAAGAAATTACAAATATTAATTCATTTAAGCTACACAACTATATTATGAAACATTAAAATCATCTCTATTGAATCATCTAAGGAAACTGAGATATTAACATTTACATTCACATGTTGTATGTTACTTAGGAGATATATGTTTAATAATATTTCTAATTTTTATTGAGTATATTTTATGATAAAAGTGCTTTAAAATGAAACACACATGCACAAATACAGACATAAAAAATTACACACTGTGATTCAGAATACTTTAGTAACATTTCCAAACCAGTCAGCTGGGGCTTCTAGTTTTGCTCATGAGGTAATTCTTGAAAATTACTCTTCCTGAGCTGGTATTTAGCTAACTTGTTTTGGCAAGTGCAAGGTACCAAGTTTCATCCCCAGAACAGTAACAAAATGACAACAAAAACATCATTCTCCCACTATAATGACTTAGTAAGCTAGACAAAGCATAGGAAACAACTGTTTTTAGCTACTCAATAATAAACAGGTTCCAGGCAGTAATCCCTCAGAGATGGGAATAACAAGCCACTTTCCTCACCTAAATATAATTTTTAGACTGTATTGTGAAGAGGAATACTTACCTGGCTAATCTGCTGAGTTGAAAAATAGAGATAGAAACTTCAAGAGGTCAAAGTAACCAAAATATACAGAGCACAAGCCAGAGATTTAACTCAGGGATTCTGGCGCCTGCCTCACAAGTGCAAGGTCCTGAGTTTGATCCCCAGTAACCACATACAATGTTGGGCATTGTGACTCATGCTCACCAGCAATCAATAACACATACCACAGTACCAGGCATGGTGGCTCATGCCTGTAATCCCAGCACTCAGTAGGCAGAAACAGGAGGATTGCTGAGTTCGGGGCTTGCCTGGGTTCCATAGTGAGCTCAGTGCCAGCCTGAACTACAAAGCGATATCCTGTCTCAAAAAAAATACAGAGCAGACCACACAAAAGTAGGGACCTATCTAGAGAAAGAATTCCAAAAATTTTTCTAAGGATCACTTCAGGTCTTTGGCAAGTAGTAATATGTACCTAAATCAGGAAAAGGCCCATGTGGCCCAAAGAAGTACAGTTCCTTAAGGAAGAAAATTTCTTAGAAAATTTTAGACCAAAAAATATTGAGATGATATTCAAAATTGGGAATTGTTCTGGATAATTTTTAATGTCAACAAACTAGATGATATGAGTCAATATATAGTTTTCATCTCTCTTGACATAGTATACAAAGTCTCAATTAACTTTACCTTTTGACCTAAAATTGTTGGAAGATGCTGGGGGGTAGAAACTACATGTATTATGCTAATACAATTTAGAAAACATTACATTGGAATGTGGTCAGTTTTACACTGGGATGAATGTTCTGCTTACCCCTTGAAACAAAAATGAGGTATTAGCATTTATGTTTTTATATGCTAGATTTTATTGTATTTAGTGCCTTTTATAACAGGTCTAAAGTATCTTTATTTTGAGACTAATTTATAAGAGTTGACCCTTTGGAGATCTCTGCTGAATGCCCTGTCTAACAAGGTCTCAACCCTCTGGTCATATATTTGGAATCCAACCTCCCAGCACTTGGAGAATCAGTGAGCTTTAGTGATACTATTCTTTTAACATACAGTGACAATAACTTTGCAGGGTAATTGTAAGGATTAAATACACCTATAAATTACCTAGTATTAGTAACTTATCACTTATTTGCTTCTCCCCTTTGGGAGTCCTATCTATCCCATCCCCACTCATGTTTATTTTCCTTTTTAATGTTAAGAAATTATTTCTTGGAGAACTAAACTAGGTTCTAGTCAAGTGGGCTCCTAATATCTATCTCATTTTAGACTTGTCACTTTCACCTTTCCTGAACAAATATTTGAGAGAATAAAAGAAATACCAGAGAAATCATTGTAAGCTCACAGAGTTTTCATTTTTAGAATTCATTAGTCTGAGCTTCAAGAAAGAACTCATTTGGTTCTATTTGATAGAGCAAAGAGAAATTTAGCCCAGAAGATTACAAAATATTTAAAAAATTGGAATCCTTGCTCTTTGCCTTCTTAATCTAATCCTCATTTTTCAAGACTCTAAACAATTACCAAGCAACAGAGTTGTCTGAAATCAATACAGAAACCTTGTATAACCACTAGAAATCAGATACTAAGACTGCTACCTGACCTGGTTCAGAGATTAATAAGCTTATAGAGCCACAAAGTTTAACTACCTGGCTATACATTTTATTTGGCAGAGCCATCAGGCATCATGAAGGATGACTAGTATAGAACTATGACCCAAAATAATGAGATTGGTTCAAGTGTTATCAAAAGACTAGATGAGACAACTCAAGTGACCTATGACTGCCATGGTAGGAAACAAATTCTTCTGAATGCCATATAAAAGTACTCATAAGCTAAGAATTGGTGTTAAATCAACATGGTGTTCTAAACAAACACACAAACAATTGAGACAATATGTAGCTACTTTACAAGATCTTAATTAGTAATGCAATACTAGATTGTTAAAGTACTTTTACAAAGACAGAAAATCTGTCCCTGGAGTTGTAGAGGGGAAAGTATTAAGGAGATTTACTTAAATGCATAATTTTTTCTGGGCTTAATTATACCAATTTAATTGGATCAATTTATTTCATCATTAACTTCCTGAGTGTACCCTCACTTGAACTTATCTGTGTCAGACTTTATTTTGATTAGCCTAGGAAGCCAGGAAATCTAATCAGAGCTTCCTCTTGTCATAGGTAAATGCAAAAAGAAAGAAGTCATTCTAGAGTGTAGAACCCAGAGAGTGTGCTCAGATTAGCCCGTCATGAAAATTGAGGAGATGGCTTAAAAATGGTAATACACACCCAAAAAAGAAAGAAACACAGGTAGCAACTGGAGCAAGGGTTGAGCTAGTTGGAAAGATGTCAGTGTCTTTGATAAGCATCTTATGTTGTGACAATTCTCCTTTTGGGGACAGGAATAAGCTCTTAACCGATTATTTGCACTTAGAAACAAATGTCTCTTTGTCACTGTGACTGTGCAATAGTCAGAGTTAAGCCCTATAATGAAACCATTCATTTGCCTTGAGAATATGAACTCAACTTCTTTCTACTCATCTCATCCATCCAGAAGGTTGAGAAAAAGGTTATGATCATCATGAAATTAATCAACTCTTGACTAAATGAATGTTGATAATTTTAAAGAATGCTTAGTCACCAACTGGAACCCTCAAAATATCATTTTGTTTATTGAACCATCAACTTATACACTTAAGAAGAAGACAGCATTTAAAATATTTTATATCATAGGGGAGAAGAAATAGACACTTGAAATAGTTTCCAATCAGACATTATTTGGGAGTGAATTTTGAGACATAAGGTACTGACTAATACATGATACCTTGCTTTTTAGAGAGTACAACTTGCTTTTTGAAAAGTAGACATTCATAAGTATTTTTCTTTTTATTGGCATGTTATGTATACATCATTATTTAGCCTCTACCCTTTTCACTTTGAATATTTTCTATTTCACAATATCTATCATATATTCTAGAACTCATTTACACCTTCAGATTCTTGAACCAGAGAAAAGATACAGTATTTACATATGTGTAACCTATTTATTTCACTTATGAATATGTCCTCAATGTACATACATTTGAGTATAAATGACTCAAACTTATCACTCTTTATGACAGAGTAATAATCCATTTTATTTAAAAAACACATCTTGTGTTAATTGAATTCTTTATTGGTACAGTTTATATATCTCACAATCACATATAACATTGGGGAATTTGTACCAGTATATGACCCAGGTTAATTCTCATATTTACCTATATCCCTACACACCCACATCTCCCCAACCCTTTTATACATACTCTTTTATTTTCTTTCTGAATCATATTTATTATTCCCCCTCCTTACATGCCCACACCAAATTTCCTATGGAAATTTCCCATGCTATAAAAAAATGTCATACTTTCTAGTAACTCACTTGCATCTACAGGTGTTCATATCAAATGGAAGAACTGGTATTTGCCTATCTGTGATCTATTTATTTCATTTATTAGTATACCCTCCAGGTGTCTCCATTTGCACATAAATGAAATGATCGTATCATTCTTTATGGCAGAATAACACTCCCTCTTTTTAAAAAAATCTCATCTTCTTTATCCACACTCCAGTTGATAGACATTTGGGATGTTTCCAAGATTGAGCTATCACTAACTGAGCCGCTAAGCACAAGGGTGTACATATGTCTTTCCAATATAATGTTTTTTAAATTCCTTTGGGTATATTCCTAGCAGGGGGATAACAGGGTCAAATGGGACCCCTAGTCCTACTTTTCTGAGAAATCTCCACACGGATCTCCACAATGATTGCACAAGTCTGCAATCCCACCAACAGTGAGGAAGGGATCCTTTCTCCCCACAGCCACGCCAGCATTTATTGTTGGCTGATTTTGTGATAGCAGCCAATCTTTGGGGTGTGAAATGAAATCTCAGTGTTGTTTTCATTTGCATATCTCGAATGACCAATGATGTTGAACATTTCTTCATATGCTTCTTGGCTGCTTTGACTTCTGCCTCTGAGAAGTGTCTGTTCATTTCAGATGCCCATTTGTGAATTGGGTCTTTAAACTTAGGAAGACTGATTTGTTTAAGTTCTTTGGATATTGTAGACAGTAGCCCTTGGTCTGACAAACAGCTCGTAAAGACTTTTCCCATGTTGTTGGTTGTCTTTTAGCTGTGCTAGTGGTTTCTTTTGCTGTGCAGAAGCTTTTTAGTAGGATGAGATCCCATCTGTTGATTCTTTCTGCTGGTTCTTGTGCTATAGAGGTTTTATTCATAAAGTCTCTGCCTAAGCCAATGTCTCCAAGAGTTTTACCTAGCCTGTTTGCCAGCAGGCTTATTGTTTCCGTTTTAATGTTTAAGTCTCATATCCATTGTGAGTTTAGTTTTGTGCATGGTGAAGAAGATAGGTCTAGCTTTAGCTTTTGGCAGGTTAAAGCCCAGTTTTTTCTGGCACCATTTGTTAAAGAGGCTGTCTTTTCTCCATTGGGGATGTTTGCCTCCTTTGGCAAAGATAAGGTGGCTTAGTGTATCTGGAGTTGTTTCTGGGTCTTTTAATCTATTCCACTGGTCCTTGGGTCTGTTAGTTTGCCAGTAGCATGAAGTTTTTATCACAGCAGCTCTATAGTGAAGTTTTAGATTAGCAATTATAATATGCCCTGCCATGTCATGATTGCTTATAATTGCTTTTGCTATTCTAAATTTCTTGTGGTTCCAGATGAATTTTTGTATTACTTTCTCTAGCTATGTGAAGTATACCATTGGAATTTCAATTGGAATTGCACTGAATCTGTACAGTAGTTGTGGTATTATAGCCATTTTGACGATGTTGGTTCTCCCGACCCAAGAACAGGGAAATTTTCCACTCTCTAATTTCCATTTCTGGCTCGTTTTTCAGAGTCCTATAGTTTTCAGAGTAGAGGTCTTTCACTTCCTTTGTAACATTGATTCCTAGATATTTCATTTTTCTGGGTGCTACTGTGAAATAGATTGACTCCCCAATTTCTCTTTCAGGGAGTCTGTTGTTTTTGTAGCCAAAGGCTGTTGATTTTTGAGCATTGACCCTGTATCCAGCAACACTACCAAATTTGGTAATTAAGTCTAGCAGTCTTTTGGTTGAGTTTTTAGGATCCTCTAGATAGAGTATCATATCATCAGCAAATAATGACAGTTTAACTTCTTCCTTTCCTATGTTTATTCCTTTAATATCTTTGCCCAGTCTGGTTGCTATGGCTAACGTTTCCAGCACTATATTGAATAAGAGTGGTGACAACAGGCATCCTTGTCTTGTTCCTGATCTTAGTGTAAAAGGTTTCAGTTTTTACCCATTGAGTATTGTGCTGGCTATTGGTTTATCATAAATAGTTTGTACTAAGTTGAGATAAAGTCCATCGATTCCAGTTCTCTGTAGGGTTTTGGTCATAAATGGGTGTTGGATTTTGTCAAATGATTTTTCTGTGTCTATTGAGATAATCACATGGTTGTTGTCCTTGAGTCTGTTAATATACTGTATTACTTTGATTGATTTATGTATGTTGAACCAGCCTTGCATCCCTGGGATAAAACCAACTTGATCAGCTTGTATGATTTTCTTGGTAACTCTCTGTATTCTGTTTGCCAGGATTTTATTGAGGATTTTTGTGTCAATGTTCATTAGAGAGATTGGCCTGTAGTTTTCTTTCTTGGTTTTCCCTGCCTTTCAAATCAAGGTGGTGGTTTTTTCAAGGAATGATTTGGGGAGTACAGTTTCCCTTTTGATTGCATTAGAGATTGAGAATAACTAGTATTAAATCTTCTTTAAAAGTTTTGTAGAATTCAGCAGTGAAACCGTCAACAACTGGGCTTTTCTTTGTTGGTAGGTTTTTCATTACATTTTCAATTGCCCAGATTGATGTCAGGTTGTTTAACATTTGTATATCCTCTTCTTTCAGCCTTGGAAGTTCATATGTATTTAGGAATCTATCCATTTTTCCTGATTTTCCATCTTCTTGGAGTGTAGATTTTCAAAGTACGTGTTTATTTTCCTTTGGACTTCTTCTGGATCTGTGCTGATTTCCCCATTTTCAATCCTTATAGCAGGGATTTGAGCCTTTTCCTTCCTTTGATAAGGTTGGCTAAGGGTCTGTCAATCTTATTTATCCTTTCAAAGAACCAACTCTTTGATTCATTGATTCTTTATATTGTTCTCTTGGTCTCCATTTTAATTTCTGTTCTGATCCTTACAATTTCCTCTCTAGTATGTGTTTTGGGTTTGTCTTGGTCCCCTTTTTCTAATTGTCAGGGATTTATCATTAGATTTTTTCAGTTTGCTCTATTTTCTGAGTGTAGGCATTAACTGCTATAAATTTCCCTCACGGAACTGCTTTCATTGTGTCCCATAAATACCTGTATGTTGTGCTGGGGTTGTCATTTAGTTATAGAAACTGTTTAATTTCTTCTTTAATTTCCCTTGTGGCCCATTGGTTGGATAACACAGTGTTGTTCAATTTCCATGTACTTGTGAGGATCTTGGAATTTCCTTTCCTATTCAACTCCAGTTTCAAAGTACTATAGTCTGGCAGTGTGCAGGAGATAACTTTGATTCCTTTGCATTTACTTAAGCTTGTTCTATGGACTAGAATGTGATCTATTTTGGAGAATGATCCATGAGCAGCTGAGAAGAAGTATATTCTCGCTTTGAAGGGTGAAAAATTCTGTAGGAATCTAATAAGTCCATTTACTTAAAAGTTTGATTTAGCTCAAGTATTTCCTTATTGATTCTTTGTCCAGCCGATCTGTCAATTTGTGATAGTGGAGTATTAACTTCCCTTACTACTATTGTATTCATGGTTAACTTGCTTTTCATGTCGAGTAATGTTTGTTTTATATAGTTGGGTGCTTTAGAGTTTGGTGCATATTTATGATTGTTATTTCTTTCTCTTTGATAGTCCCTGTATGAGAATATAGTGACCTTCTTTATCTCTTTTAGTCAGCTTGGGTTGAAATCTATCTTATCTGCAAACAACATAGCCACACCTGCTTTTTTGCAGTTTCCTGTGGCATGGAAGATTGTTTTCCAACCTTTTGTTTTCAGTCTATGGATTTCCTTCTGAATTAGGTGTGTTTCCTGTATGCAGCAGATTGTTGGATCTTGCTTCTTGATCCAATCTGCTAGTCTGTGTCTTTTTTTTTTTTTTTTTTTTTTTTTTTTTTTTTTTTTTTTTTTTTTTTTTTTTTTTTTTTTTTTTTTTTTTTTTTTTTTTTTTTTTTTTTTTTTTTTTTTTTTTTTTTTTTTTTTTTTTTTTTTTTTTTTTTTTTTTTTTTTTTTTTTTTTTTTTTTTTTTTTTTTTTTTTTTTTTTTTTTTTTTTTTTTTT